>JANIJG010004503.1:5561-16006 GCA_024611175.1 Megaceryle torquata | reverse complement strand
ATTGTGTGTTATTTTTTGGGGTTTTTTTCGTCTTTTTTTTTTTCCTTTTTTTTTTTTTTTTTTTCTTTCCGGATGAGGGATTTGGCTTCAGCCTCACCATGCAGGGAGAGGCCAGCCCAGCCCCAGGTCACATCAGCATTGCCACGGGGCTCTCTTGAAGGAGGAAAGAAACTTCTCTTCGTCTCAATTTTTTTTTTTTTGGAAAAAAAAATAAAGAAAATAAAAAAGAAAACGTCGGACTCTTTGGCTTTAAGTAAGAAATTGTAAAAAAAAAAAAAAAAAGAAAAAAAAAAGAAAGAAAAATCCAAAAACCAGACGACGCCAAGTCAAGCGGCGTGACGGACGCTCACCTGTAACTACCTTGCTAGCTAGCCAAGAACAGACCAGACTCACCTCTGCTCCAAAGGAAATCCAAAACCAAGGAAGATCCAAACGTCTCTCCACTGCCAAAGTTCGTTTCGTTCTGTTGTCGCTTCCTTCCCCTCCCCGCAAGGACAGACGGACGCGCCCCTGGGGCTTTAAAGAGTTTCTATTAAAATAAAGCAAAACAAAAAAGAAAAAAAAAAAAAAGAAAAAGAAAAGAAAAGAAAAAAAAAAGTTGGTTTTATTTTGGGGGGTGGTGTTTGGTTTTGGGTTTGTTTTTTTTTTCTTTTAAAGCAAGCTCCTCAAGGCATGGGAGGGGGAGATGGTGGCTGAGAACTGCCCGGGTGGGCACAGCCAGAGCTGGCACATCTCTACCTCTGCCCACCGCTGCCCTGGAAAGAGAATCAAAAACCAACAACAACAACAACAAAAGAGATAAAAAGACAGATTTTGGGTTACTCCCTTCCCGAAGCCAGCGGGGCGGGGAGGGGGCTGCTCGCAGCCAGAGTCCCCCCCTCTCCCCAGCCCCTCGCTGCTGGGGCCGCTCCTGGATTTCTCCCACGTTGGATTTATTTTGCAAGGATTTTTAAGAGGCAAAAAGGAAAGGAAAGGCAAGCGAGCGTTGCCTCCTCCCCGGCCGAGGAGGCGGCCGAGGACAACGTCGATTATTTTGTATTTCTCGCATCGTTGTACAAAACGCAGAGGACGGGAGTGCAATACGGAAAGTCCCCCGGCTCCGAGGAGGGAAGCCCCGCGCCGGGCAGGAGCGCTGTACGCTAATGTGAATGTAAATAGTGTTTTGCAGAGGTCCAAAAAAATTAATAATAATAATTAATGATGACGATGATAGTGATGATGATGATGATGATAATAATAAGAGACATTTGCCAAATAAAAGATGCTGAGAATGCGCTGGAGGCTGTGGCGTGAGGCAGAAGGCGTGTGCTCGATAGGAGCTGTAGTTGCAAAAACCATCCTGTGTGTTTTCTGTAGGGGAGGATGAGGAGGGATGAAGGGTTTGGGGTGAGGTCCAGCTCCGGTCTGGCACCGGTCACCCAGGGGCCCAGCTGCAGTAGAGCTTGGTGTGTGGGGCACCCCCGAGGCGAAGTTACCGGCCCCGTGCCACCAATACCGAGCCCTGCTGCAGGTTTCTGTGTGCCCCAAGACCTCGGTGCATCCCCCCAGGGGGCTTCTGTGCACCTCGAGACTCTGGTGCATCCCCCCAGGGGGCTTCCGTGCACCTCGAGATTCTGGTGCATCCCCCCAGGGGGCTTCTGTGCACCTCGAGACTCTGGTGCATCCCCCAGGAGGTTTCTGTGCACCCCAAGACCCTGGTGCATCCCCTCGGGAGAATTTGGTGCACCCTGAGACCTTGGTGCTTCCTCCTTAGGGTGTTTCTATGCATCCCAGGGTCTTGGTGCATCCCCTCCTGGGGTGTTTCTGTACACCCCGAGGCTGGGAGCTTTGCCAGGCACCCCTTGAGTGACTATTCACTTTAATTTATGGTGTGACATATGTAATATTGTCTATTTTTCTTACGTTTCCTGAGAAGAGGTAATATATAAGAGTATTGCAGATGCACCTGCCGCGGGGCCACCTGCCATCCCAGGTGTCCGTCCCGTCCCTGCCCTTCCCACCCTGTGTGTCCCCGCGTGTCCCCCGGCCCCGCTCCGCACCGGGGCTCTGCCTCTCTACCTCCGCCTCGCCGGGAAACCGCGGACGAGAGCATTTCCAAGGAGTCTGCTCTCGTTTCCACTCCCTTCTGTTTTGCTTCCTTCTTTTTTTAATTATTATTATTTTTTATTATTAATTTCCTCTTTTTTTTTTTCCTGTTTTTTTGTTGGGTTTTTTTTGGTTTTTTTTGTTTTTTTTTTTTAATACTAATAAAAATACCCTACAGAACCTTGCATTGAAACCAAAAGCCAAGGGAGGGAAGGAGGGGACGGGCGGTGCAGCGCTCGCAGGCGTCCGAACCAGAACGACAGCTTTAAAGTATATTATTTCCCAAAAAAATTAAAAATAATTAGCAATGGGGGGAGGGCAGCAGCGGCGGTGTGGCCGTGGGGCCGGAGCGATGCGGACGCGGAGGGGGTCGCGGTGGCCGGGGAGGCACTGGCCAGTGTGATGGGTGCTTGTTCCATGGGGTTTTGCTCCAAAGTGGTGTTAGGGTGTTGGTGGGGGTCGGGGGATGTGTGCCCCGTGCTGTGCCTGAGTTGTGTCCTTTGGTGGCTTTGTGGCATCTGGGAGATGGCAGATAACGGATGAGCTTTGTGGTGCTGGCACAGACTGGCCCCGGGGGTAGGGACATGCCAGACATTGTGGGACAGCTTGGAGACACAGGGCACTGGGGTAGCCGGGCACAGTCCTCTGGCAGATTGGGTCCCTTTCTTGGGTTTCCTCCCTGCCATCGTGGCTGGGGCTGGGGGACAGTGTTGGTGACGTGGGGACAGCCTGCCCAGGGTCTCAGTCTCCACTGTGAGGAGGGTGCTGGGTGGTGGCTGCAGCACCAGGCTGGAGGAGGTGGCAGGAGAGACGTTGCTCTTTCTCTGGTGCCAAGCTTGGCACTGGGGACCCTTCCTCAGTGGGCAAGGGTCTCTCCAGCTCCTTCCTCACGGTCCCAACCTGAAATCCCAGCTGAAACCAAAGTGCCACATCCTGGCAAGGCTGGACCCCCTTGAATGGGTGTCCCACATCTGTCTGGGCTTTGCTCCATCACTGCCAGAACCGCCCCCCCAAACCCTCTGCAGCCTCTTATTGCGCTCCTCCTCCAGGGCCTGCTGGGGTCCCCCCTTCTCCTCAGGGTGCCCCCCGGTTTGAGGTTAGGGACAAGATGTCGCCTTGTTCCCAGGTCCCAGGCACTGTGCTGGGGTGTCCCCGTGTTGCGGTGACAGCCTTGGGGGGCTGACCCCTGCCCACATTACCCTGCCAGCCCTGGGAGGGGGGAAATGGGGGTCCTGGGGGGGCTATAAACCAGACCATCCCCATCAGGGCCAGGTAGGGATGGTGGCAGCCTGCCCTGCCCTGCCCCTCCGCGTGGGTTTTGGGGGCCAGCCCAGAGAGATGACGTGGTAGGACTTTCCTTCGGCATGCTGTCCCCCCCCTCGCTGTTCCCCGCTTTCTCTACGTGTACTGTATGTTTGACCTGTGAAAGATGTAAACTTTATGATTCAGGTTATGTCTGTTCTTAACTCTGTATCTGTGTAATAAAGACAATTTAATATCAAACAGTGGCTCTGTAGTCTGGGCTTGCACTGGGTGCCCTTGTCCCCATCTCCTGACAGTGCCCTGCACCCTGTGTCCCCAGCCCTGGGGGGTCATTATAGCCCTGGGGTGGGTGCCTCTGAGAAGGGGTGAACACCTGAGAGGTGTTCACAGGGTTGTCCTCAGGGGACCCAAAGGGATGTCCCCCTCACTACTGCAGATGCTGCACCTCCTCGGGGTACCCACCCTAATGCTCGTGCTGTGCCAGGAAGCTGGCTGCGGTCCCCAGCACCACCAGCAATGTCGATGGACAAGAAGGTCGTGGTGGGGTGGGGTCGTGCGTCCCCAAACCCACGGGTGCCGTCCCTGGGTGCACCGGTTTCCCCCGCTGCCGCATGCGGGGCTCGAACCCGCGGCCAGCTGGGCAGGGCCTCCTCCCCCGCCCTTCACGGCAGGGGGCGCGGCCTAGAGGTGCCCCTTGCTCTGATTGGTCGCTGATGTCTGAAAGCGGCGCGCCAGGGGGAGAGGCGCCATGTGGTGGCGGGAGATTCGCACGTGGAGCTGCTCCGCTGGTCTCGCCGGCTCCGCAGGCAGCGCAGCATGTTCGGGGGCCGGGTCAGGTGGGTTCGGGGCCGGGCAAGTGGTGGTGGCCGGTGGGGGAAGGGGGGAACCGGGGCTGGGCTCCGCTCAGTGATAGGCCCTGGCGCTCCCAGGGCTGGAGCAGCTTCTTGCTGGTGGATGGGAGAGTTTGTCCCCGAGCCCGGGGCTGGGAGGGTGTGGGTTTTGCTTGCTGCTGCTTCCCCTGGGCAGCCTGGGAGCCCAGCTCCTACCTCTCTTCCCCTTCCCTGCCAGCAGGCTGCAATGGTTGCACCTGGTTTATTTTTCACCCAAGGGAAGCAGGTTCCCTCTGCAGCCCTCCCTCCATTGGGAATCGGCTCAGAGTGAAGCAGAGACCTTTCAGTAGCCCTTGCTCCTGCACTGCTGGGGTCTTGCTGCGGCACCAAGAGCAAGCTACTCTGGTGGCACCCTTCTGCTGGAAGCACCCTTAAAGTCTTTGTGTGGGCAGCCTTCTGGTTCAACTCTAAATGGATGCTTGGCTGTTAAATGGCTTTTCATCCCTGTTCCTGCCCAGTCCTCTCTTCCTGGACACTTCAGGGATCTGGTGGCAGGACCCGCCCACCCTGGCAGCAGTGGAGGCATCCTGGGACGTCACAGAGATGGCAGCTCTGCGGAAGGCTGCGGATGACGACTCGGACCTGAGCCACCTGGAAGGGGACAGCACAGATGAACTGGCTGTTCTGGACCCAGTGAGTGCCTGGCTGATGTGGAATCAATTTTCCCTTTTTCTCTAAGGAAATGGGGAATTTTCTACACCTCTCCTCAAGCGCTTCCAAAAATTAAGAATAAAAATAATCTCGGGCCCCTGATGTTAAAATCCCTGAGCTGAGAAGCTGGAAATTGAATTGTCACTCTCCTGCTGCTCAGCTTTCACTGCAGGGATGTCGGCCCAGCTGAGCAAGAGTAAATGGCTCTTGTTCATCTCCAGCTTAGGTCACTGTTTCACTCGAGCAGCTCTGGTGCTTCTGGGACACCTCTGCTTTGCAAGCAGGCATGGGAAAGGAAATATTTACCTGTTGTTTTCTGGTGTTTTGGGGTTTTTTTTCTTCTTCTCTGCTGGGAGCTGAGCTCCCCTTTTGTGGGACAGGCTGTTGTCCCCTTGCCCCAGCTGAGGAGGGTGTTGCAGGCGGAGGTGTGTGCTGTGCAGCACTGCAATCTCCCAGTTCAGAGTGGGGAGTAGGGTCAGGGTGTCCCTGCTCTGCATGCTGCTCATGTGAGCCTTCGTTTGCTTTGGGTTTCAGGAGCTGGAGGCCATCAAAGCCAAGGTGCGAGAGATGGAGAAGGAGGATGAGAGGCTGAAGGAGTTGCAGCTGGAAGCTGAAAGCCGCCTCTTCATGAGTTCAGAGGCAGGTACGGGCTGTCTCTGGGTGCTGCTGTGTCTGTTCTTCCCCCAGGGACACCTCTGGGGCACAGGGTGGCAACTGGGATCAGAGCAAGTGGCTCTGCCTCTCCGGGCAGCCTGGGACTGGACACATAAAGTTAGATGTAGGATGGGGGTCCCAGGCATGGCATGGTGCTAATCCAGGTTATAGCCACTCTTAGCTCCTACCTATGCAGGTCAAGATGCAGCCAATTAATTTAATTACTTAATTGAATTCAACTTGAATTTAGCACCAACAGCTCCAGTAGAGCAGCCACCATGTGTGGGTTTCTGGGAAGAGAGGGGGCAAGGTGCTAGAGGAGGAGGAGGCAGCAGTGTGAGGATTTGGCTATGCCCAGGTGTGATCGGGGACCTGAGAAGCTTTGCAGTGTGTCAGCTCAGTGGTGGCTGTGCTGGGAGCAGACCTGCACACACAGATGTCCCTCTGATCAAGGGCTCCTGCCACTCTGTCCAGCACAACCCCTTGTCTCCTCAGGTCTCTTCCCAAAGACAACTGAGGAGAAGATGGAGATTGACCAACGATCCATCTATGTGGGCAATGTAAGTGGGAGACCCTGGAGCAGAGCCCACCTCACTGCTCCTTACCCAGCTGGACCTGTGTCCAAGATCCCTACCGTGGGGGCCCATCACCCCCACTGAAGGCTGTCTGGTTCCATCCCAAATGCTTCTCCTCTGCCCAGCCCAAACTGGGAATGTGGCTCTGCATCTGCCTGTGATCCTCAGCCACTTGCAGATAATCTGTTGCAAGTGTCAGCTCCCCAAAATACCCTGCTGGAAGCTGAGACTTGTGTGGTGTTGCTTGTTCCCTCAAGCCAGGGGAGCTCTCATTTCTGGGTTTCCAGCCTGGAGTGCTCAGCTGGAAGGGTCTCCTTAACCTCAGGAGATGGTGGAGCTGTGGTGGTGAGGTGTGAGTGGGGTCAGCCTGGGCCCTTTACTTCCTGTGATGGTGTCTGAATGCAGACCCACGAGCTGGGGAGGGGGTTGGCTGGTGGTGCTGGAGGGGCTGGGACTGTCGTTGCAGGTGGATTATGGTGGCACGGCAGAAGAACTGGAGTCTCACTTCAACAGCTGTGGGCAGATCAACCGAGTGACCATCCTCTGTGACAAGTTCTCAGGGCATCCCAAAGGGTCAGTGCTGTGCACAGGGGTTGGGCTTGGGGTCTCGAGAGTGCTCGCCAGGCTTTGGGAACAGCGGGGTGTCCCTGGGGATCTGCTCACCCCATCCTCTTGCAGCTATGCCTACATTGAATTCGAGGAGAAGAGCTCGGTGAAGGCTGCGGTGGAGCTGGACGAGAGTGTGTTCAGAGGCCGTGTCATTAAGGTAAGAGCTGCGTGAGGCCGTGGGCTGCTGCACCCATCCCTCCCAGCCCCACATGCACAAGACTGTGCCAAATCCCAGCACTGGCTGAGCCATCCCTCACCTTCCAGGTGCTGCCCAAGAGGACCAACATGCCGGGCATCAGCACCACAGACCGCGGGGGCTACCGGGGCCGCTTTCAAGCCCGGGGAGGACATGCCCACCGGGGAGGCTACTACGGAGGACAGCACCCAAGAGTGCGGGGGAGGACGTACAGGTGAGTGCCTGGGCAGGGCGTTTCCCTGCTTATTTGGGTCCTCTGTGGAGCAAGGTGTCCATCTGGGGATAGTTGCCCCTTGCTCTGGCTGTGCGCAGCTTCTTGGCTTTGCAGCTCCCACCTTGGCACGGATGGGAGGGTGGAGAATGGCTCCGATGGGTGTATCCTCCTGGAGACTTGTGCTAGAAATGTCTCCTGCCCATCATGTGCTGTTAGCATCACCCCAGTGTCCGTGGCATCAGCAGGAGCCTAGTGACATGGGACATGTCTGGCTGGGACATGCGCTCCTCGAGGGGACTATGGGCAGCTGGGAGGGGGAAAGGACTGAAGTGAGTAGCCAGTGATGGCAGAGCAGACCCATCCCCACTGCCATCCCCAGCACAGGCCTGCACCTCTTCCCCAGCACACCTCCCACTGCTTGTGCATCTGTGAGCTCGCTGTGGATTAGCTTCAGTGATGCCCCAGCCCCTTTGGCACTGTGGAAAGAAGCAGAGAGGAGCTCTTGGGGTGCAAGAATCACTTGGAAATCCACTCCTGTCCCTGTAGGGATGTGGGCTTTGCACACCCAGCCCGACCAGTCCCAGAACCGTGCCTGGCTTTGGAGCTCCCTCCCCCTTTGAGGGTTCAGTGAAGGTTAGCTGGGGCAGAAAGGTGAATTCCCAGCTCTGAGGGGTGGAGGAGATGGTAGCTGAGCTTTTTGGCAATGCCCCAGTGCTGGTTTTGTTCTCGTTTAGGGGCCGGGCGAGGCTGCTGCCTTGGTACTTTCCATACTAGAAAGGACCGGCCAGCCCTGGCGATGCCAACGGGACTGCAGCGAGGAGATGGGATTGGAGAGATTTAAAAATATGCCGACCCAAGCCAAAAAAGATTAATTTTAAAAATGCCATCTGCCTGGCCAGGAGGATTACTGGTGAGGCAGCCGCGTGCCGGGCTGCGGGAGGGGAGGACTGGATCTGCTCCACCCGCACATCGGCCGGATCCCTGCTGTTGTCCTGGGAGGGGCTCACCTGGGGGGGGGTGTTTGCATCAAGAGCAGCCTCCTTCCAGAGAACACCCTGGAAGGGGAAGAGCTTTCCCAGACCATCAGTCTCATCCTCATCCCATAGAAAAGGGCTGTGCTGGAGGGTTTGGCTTGGCTTCTAGGTGTCCACGTGGCCACCACCTCACTGTGAGGGTGAACCCTGTCCCCCTCAGCTTTGCCAGATGTTTCTACAAGAGCTGGCTGCTGCTTTCTTTTACTCGTAAGAAGATTATGAAGACCTTTCCAAAGACTGTTTTCTTCTCCAGACGGGTGGAGGAAGTGTCAGGTGGCAGCTCTAGAGCTGGCTGCTGGACAGCTTTTCCTTCAGCCTTGTGGATTTCTGACCTTGCTCTTGGGAAGAGGATGGAGCCTAATGATGTGCTTTGGGTCTGCTTTTCAGCTTGCTGCTGCTGTTGTACATCAAAGGGCAGGGGAAATCATCTGTTACTCCTTCTCTGGAAGCCTCTATCTCTGGGGTGATTAAACAAAACCTGGGTGTCACAAAACCCTTCCCTTCTTTTATTTCAAAAGTCAACAACCCCCCCGGACCTCCTCCTGCTTTTATTCCAAAGCCACAGGGATCAAAGGGTGCTGCCAGCTCATCTTTTGACTTTATTTCTGGCAGGATTCCAAAGTCATCTCCACTATTGTAAATTTGGTCTGATCTTTCTCTTTCTTCCCATCCCCATTCCTGTTCCAGATCCCAGTTTGGGGATGGGGTGAGCGCAGCTGAGTTTAGAGAGTCAGGACTGAAGTGCATCACAAGAGCTGGGTCCTGGGGAGCAAGCACTGCCTGGCACTTCCCCTTCCTGCTGGTTCTGTGTTTACGAGCCCTGAAACCCCTCGTTTTTAAAAGAAAAACTTTAGTGTTAAAAGGGGCAGGCTGGGAACAGCAGCAGACAGCAGCGCTGTGGGACGTTCTGCACTCAAACTGCTTTTATTACATAATTCTCACATTAATCTTTCACGAGCCTTGGTTAGGATTCCTCTAACCCAGATGCAACGGATGCGACTGGCTCCTAAAGCAGCTTTTCACAGCTCAGGGGGCATTGCCAGGCTAAAAATCCCACTGATTTTTTTTCTTTTCCCCCTTAGGATCTCCCTTTTTTTTTTTTAAAGCTTTCAGCTTTAACTCTTCATGTTGTATTGGGTTTACACTTTGCCTGGCATTGGCTGTGCTGCTGAGACTGGCCTTGATCTGAGCTTACCCTTAGGCTTAGACTATAAAACTGTTGGTTTGTTGTTTGTGGTTTTTTTTCCAGGGCTTTAAGCTTTCCATTTCATACCTTTGTAAATTCTTGAGACTTCATTTTTTAACCCCCGTAAAAAAAAAAATTTGGTGTGTTTGGACTCTCTTGTAGGAGAGGAAATGCTGAGCTCCTGTCTCTGTGAGTGAAAAGAGTGAAGAATTATTTTTTTTATGTGAAAAATGTAACTTTTGGGAATTAGCAGCGCCAAGCTGCGCCTTGTTTAGCTGGTGGGAGAGGCTGGAACACTTTTCCTCTCTTCTTATTTGACAGCTTGTTGTTGATTCAGTGTATTTCAGTTGTGTTGCAGAAAGTATTGTATAAATGTCACTTATTTTTAAAATAAATGATCCTGCTGTGTGAACTTCATCTGCTGTGAGCTGATGCTCTGAGCCAACCTGGCCTTTGCCAGGCTCCCTGTATCCTTTGGAGCTGGGCAGCTATTTTATTATTTTTAGCTATGTTTTATGACTTTTTAACTGCTTAGGTGAAGAAGTACAGAGTGGCAGGAGCAGAGGGGTGGGGAGAGTATGGAGTAGCTGCTCAGTGCCTATGTTGCTGTAGCTGCCCAGCCTTGTGCAGTGTGGGTGATGCAGAAGTTGGGATGCTTTTCTAGTATAGTTTGGGTTTCTTGGGTTTTAAAGTTATTTTTTCCTCTATAAATAACAGCCATTGATTTGGGACCCTTTAATTAGAACAGGGGGGAGCCACCTGGGGGGAAGGGCTGTTAATAGAGATGAGTTTGGGCTGAGCTGGATGATCCTGATGGCTTCATCTGGTCCTGGCTGTGCTACCTGGGCTGGAATGGCTGTGAGTGTGTTTGGGCTGAGTGGGGTGTGGAGTGACAGCCAGTTATCCCAGTCAGAGGGGAGTCACCCAAAGATCTTCCTGGGTAGGAACCCCTCTGCTGGGAGCCAGGCTGGGAGAGCTGGAGGGGTTCAGCCTGCAGAGGAGAAGGCTCCAGGGAGACCTTCTGGGGGCCTTTCAGGGCTTCAAGGGGCTGTCAGGAAGATGGGGACAGAGTTTAGAGCAGGGCCTGT
>JANIJG010004502.1:0-27396 GCA_024611175.1 Megaceryle torquata | reverse complement strand
CACATACTTCCTCACCTCTCCGAGAACCAGGAGAGTGCAAAGTCACCCTGCTCCCACCATCTGAACACCTGGGAAGGCGAGCGGATCCGCATCAATGGGCAGCCCATCAGCAAGGAGCTTTTCAGCAAGTACTTCTGGCTGGTCTACAACCGCCTGGAGGAAACCAAGGTGGGGGTGACAGGGCTTTTGGGGGATGATTGTTCCCTTGGGGACTGCCCCCTGGGGCCATGAGCCCCGGTGCCGGGTGGCGATGCCCCATTCCATCCCCTTATGCCTGCTCTGCCCAGCAGGACCCGGCACATGCCAGCATGCCAGCATACTTCCGCTTCCTCACCATCATGGCCTTCCATGTCTTCCTGCAGGAGAAGGTAGGTGGTAGTGCTGGCCTCCAGCTTGTGATGGGGATGTCACATTGGCAGTGACCTCGGTGAGGGGGGTGACATGGGGTCCAGCCTCCCCTTATGGCAGTACTTGCATCGGTCAGGCCATCATGGCAGTGACCTGTGCCATGTGGATGGTTCCCCCACAAGCAGGATGTGTGTTCAGGTGTGGGTTTGGAGGGGTGGTGGTTGTGGGGACCCATCCCAAATCCATGGGGACACATGCAGCTGGTGGCCCTGTGATGGATCCAGTGTCCCCATGTCACCAGGTGGACCTGGCAGTGGTGGAGGTTGGTATTGGCGGCGCCTACGACTGCACTAACATCATCAGGTAGGAGCTGGTGGGGCCGAGCCTGTCCCCTGGGACTTGAGGGTGGGGTGTCCCTGCGGTGCAGAGACAGTGGGGACGCTGCCACGCTGCATCCCCAGGGCACCTGTGGTGTGTGGGGTCTCCTCCCTGGGCATTGACCACACCAGCATCCTGGGGGACACCATGGAGAAGATCGCCTGGCAGAAGGGGGGCATTTTTAAGGTAGGAAGACTCTGTCCTCCCCCTTTTTGTGATTTTGGGGATGTGCACCCCTGTGGCCCTGAGCACCCCTGTCCTTCACAGCCCGGTGTGCCCGCGTTCACTGTGGCGCAGCCAGAACGGCCACTGGAGGTGCTGAGGGACCGAGCCCAGGAGCGGGAGGTGAGTTTGGGTGTTGAGGGGGTGGATGTGGGGTACCCCATAGCAGGGCACTCAGCCTCCTCTCCCCACAGTGTCCCCTTTACCTCTGCCCAGAGCTGGATGCCTTTGAGGGGGACCATCGGGCACTGGAGCTGGGGCTGGCAGGTGCCCACCAGCGCTGCAATGCTGCCCTGGCCTTGCAGCTGGCACGGACATGGCTGCAGCGCCGCGGCTGCCAGGGTAAGGCAGGGACATGGGGACAGGGGGATTGGACCCCGCTGTGATCTCCAGGGTCTCATTGGGGTGCCTGTCCCCTCCAGGTCTCGGGGAGCTGAAGGAGGTGCCGCCAAGTACCGAGCTGTCAGGGAGGCTGGTGCCGCTGGCACCCACCTTTAGACCCACAGATGCCATGATCCAAGGTATGGTGTGGCAATGCCAGGAACCTCTCCGCTATGGAGCAGGACTTGGAGGAGTTCCGTGCTGGGCACAGCCTGGCTGCCCTCTCTGCATTTGATCCCTCTGTGGGTCCCAGTGCTGGAGAGTGGTGTGGGGGTCCCAGCCATGCCCTCTGCCCCCCTGCCCAGGCCTGCGGGACACAGAGTGGCTGGGCCGGACCCAGGTGCTGCCCCGTGGCCCTGTGACGTGGTACCTGGATGGAGCCCACACCACCAGCAGCATCCAGGCCTGTGTCCGATGGTTCCACCAGGCTGCCCTCAACCAGAACAAGCCCCACGAGTAAGGAGGGGACACAAGGCAGAGGATGCACATGGGGGTGGGTGTGGTGGTGGTGCTGGAGGTCCCCATGGGGGGTGGTGGTGCTGCGGGGTCCCCATGGGGCATGGGCCACCTGTCCTGTCTCCCCACAGTGGTTCTGAGGTGCGTGTGCTGCTCTTCAATGCCACGGGGGACCGGGACACGGCAGCGTTGCTCAAGCTGCTGCTGGTGAGGTTTTGGGGGCATTTTGGGAGGGTCACTGTGCCCAGATGCTTGTGCTGGGACCTGCTTTGCTGTCTGTCTGTCTGTTTGTCTGCTCTGCTGTGTCTGCCCTGCTGTCCCTGGTTGTATCCCACCTTGGTGCCCCTTCCAAGGGACTCACAGCCTTAGAAACAGGGGAAAGACTCAGATCATCATCTCCCTGGTCCAGCCCCTCACTGTAACCTCACTGGTGTGGGTCCCAGTGGAAGTCCCACGGGTGGGTGCTGAGGCCTCCCACAGTGCTGACCCCTCCTCTCACCACAGCCCTGCCACTTCGATTACGCTGTCTTCTGCCCCAACTTCACTGAGGTGTCGATGGCCAGCAATGCTGGTGAGTGCTGGGAAGCTGGGGTCTCCCCTGGTGCCCCCCCAATCCTTGACCCCTCCTAATCCCTGACCCCTCCTAGACCAGCAAAACTTCAATGTGACAGTGGAGAATGCCCTGACCCGCTGCTTGGAGAACCAGAGGACATGGACCCGGCTTCTGGAGGATAAAGGAGGACAGGACCCCTGGCTCCCAACCCCCCTGCGGGCAGGGGGGCTCCTGCAGCCAGCCCCCAACCGAGGGACCCTGCTCCTGGTCCCCCCAGCCCCACGACCCCTCAATTCCCCAGCCCTCGTCTTCCCTTGCCTGGCCCAGGCACTGCGGTGGGTGGCCCAGGGTCGGGACCCCTGGCTGGCAGCACCCACCGCATCGGGGGCTCACCCCCACCCTGCCGCCAGCAGTGCGGCCGTGCTGCTGCGGGAGGCGGCCACTGTCCGCGTCCTGGTCACCGGCAGCCTGCACTTGGTCGGGGGCGTCCTCCGGCTGCTCGACCCCGCGCTCTCGCAGTAACGGGGGCACACGGGGCTTTGCACCTATTTTTACTTGAAGTGCCAGTTTTGCCCCCGATGATGCTCAGAGGTGGCCGGGTGGGGGGACACATGGGACCCCCCAGCCCCATCTTGGCTCAGCCCTTTTCACCCCAGTGCCTTTTGCCTGTTACCCCCTGGGGACACTGGCCATGGAGGGGAGGCTCCCAGCCCCCAGGCTCTGGAGGGGCTGCCCCAGGCTGTTCTGGGGTCCCAGTGCCTGAGGGGGGTGGGTGGTTTTTGGGGGGGGGTAGGTGGGAGTCTCAAGCCGTGGTGAGGCCCAGTATCAGGGTGTGACTAATTTAACATAGGAGAGATTTTTATTATTATTAATAAGAGTTTGTAACTTGGATGGGGAATTGGGAGGGGGGTGTTTTTTGCCCATTGCCCCACAGGAGGGCAGCAGCCCTGCACACCCTCACCCCAATAAACCTCTTGCTGCTCCCAGTGTTGCCCGTTCCCTTCTTGGGGGGATGCTGGAGGGGTGCAGGGGTCACCCCAAGTGCTGGGACATGGCCTGGAGTTGACCTGCTTTAGGACCCTCCTCCCCATTTGATGGGGAGCCTTGGGGGGGCTTTGGCGAGAGCTGTGCTCTCTACCTCCCTGGTGCACCCAGCAGCAGGGGACCATGGGGGGGGGGGTTGCAGGGTGCCCCCCACCCCAAACATGGGCTGCCCTTGGGGGGCCAAAGCATTCACTGAATGAGTAACGGAGGCCCCCTCTGGGCTTGGCCTGAGATTTGGGGTAAAAAAACCAGCTTAATGGGGCTGAGGTGGGTTCCCCAAGTCCAGCAGCTGGGAGCTGGGTGGGCTTGGGGGGGGCCCGGAGGGATCAGGCCATGCTGCTGGTGGAGCAGGGGGTGCTCTGGGTGCTGCCGATGCTGTGGTTGGTGCTGCTGCTCTCAGAGGCCGGTGCCGTGCTGGAAACTGGCTGCAGTTTGAAGACGGGACCTGGCTCACACCATGGGTCCAGAGGGAGAAACACCAAGGGGAAATCAGACTCAGGGTGGCTGGTAGTGGCTATGGCTTGTCCCCATGGGATCTTCCAGCCCCCATGGACAAACCCTCCCAGATTGCTCCTCAGCTGGCCCATGAGCCCCCAGGATGGAAATGGGCATGGGAGACCGTGGTGGCACCACAGAGGGGACCACAGGGCAGTAGGGGAGAGCCTGGGGAGCTGTGGCCACCCCGCCACTCCAAGCAAGGTCAGCCCCCTGTGGCATTGCCAGGAGGGCCATACAGATGATGGCAATGCAGCAGTCTGGTCCCTGGCTCTGACAATGACCTCAGCCAGGGGGCTTCGGGCTGCGGTGGGACATGGGTGACCCAGCAAGGGACATGTGCGTGGCCCACTGCCGCCTCCCACTGTGGGGGTCCCCAGGGGTGGGGGATACTTACGGGTGTGCGAATAGATGTACCAGAGCCCGGCGGTGAGGAGTGCCCCAATGAGGAAGGCACCAAAGGTGATGCCCAGGACAGCGGCCAGCCCCAGCCCACGGTCTGCAGGAGAACAAGGCCATGAGCATTGCCATGTTGGGGGGGGGCCTTCCCACCTCCATTCCCACTCCAGCCCCCTCCCCTGCCCCAAACTCACTGTTGGGTGGCCGCCAGACATCCTTCACCGTCACCTCTAGGACCTTCTCAAAGATAGTGTTGTTCTGTGGAGGTGGAGGTTGAGGTGAGGGCAGGGATGACCCACATCCCAGCAAGGGGACAGGGCTGGAAACCCCCAGACTCTTTGGGGGCTGGTGATGCTGCTGCTCCTGGATGGGGTCCACCAGCCGGCAGCGTGGGACAAACCCACCAGTTGGCCACCAATAACGGGGAGCAGCACGGTGGTGGCATCATGGGGAGTGTGTAGGGGTTACACTGACCTGCAAGCCGGCCTTGCACTTGAGGGTGGCGGAGAAGGGGATGCGGCTGCCCTCGGGGACGGCATAGGTGAAGCGGAAGCGCCAGACCTTCCTCCCACGGCTGCTGGGGGGACCGTCCAGCACGGCCACCCCCGCACCCTGCGCCTTCCCGCCCTGCACCAGCAGCACCGGCTCCCGCCCTGGCACCACCAGCCAGCACTCCTTCAGCTGCAGGTCAGCCGGGTGGTCCTCCCACCGCATGGATGCCTGCCGTGGCAGGGGGAGAGGGCAACTGTCAGGGGCACTGGCCCAGGATGGCTGAACCCCTCCCCCCCGCCTGGCAGCAAGCCAGTGGCAGTACCTGCACAAAGGTCTCCTTGTTGACCTCCAGCTCCGTCTGTGGCCCCTCGAAGGCAGTGGTGGGGTAGAGGCGCAGGAATAGCTCCCGTGGAATCTCGCACTGGAAAGCCACCTGCAAGCGGGGACAGTGTTGAGGCCACTCTCCCTCTCAGCATCCAGCATCCATCCAGCAGTGGCACTGGCACCCTAGTCTGATGGTCCCACCCCTGGGCCTGCTGGGAAACCCGTCTCTCACCCGTACACTCCGGAATGCTGTGCCCTTGGCCAGGTTCAGGATGAGCTGCAAGAAAGGAGGGAAGGTTGGGTTAGCCAAATGGTCCCCACTGCTTGGGTTTGTTGTCCTCACTGGGATGGGACGGGATGGGACAGGATGGATGGGATGGGATGGGATGGGATGGGATGGGATGGGACAGGATGAGGGTCCCACCAACCTCCCCCACCTCCAACAGCACCCAGGCACAGCAGCAGGGTTCAGCCCTGGGCTTCAGTGGGATGTCTCCAGCCATGCAAAAGCCAGGTGGTCCCAGTGGAGAAGCTTCACTGGGCATCACTGAAGCCGCTGTGGGGCATCAGCTGGACTGGGAGCAGTGCCCCAGCCAGCACCTCTCCCCTCACCTCATTGTTGGCGTGGCCCCTGCCCTCCAGCGAGGTGCCGCAGTGGCTGAGGGAGGTTTTCAGCATGAAGTGAGTGGCGTTTTTCTCTGCCTGGCAGGTGATATCCCTCAGGGTGATGTTCACCAGGTCCTTGATGGGCTGAGAGAAAAGCACCCAGCAGTCACTCACCATCTGGGGAAAGCACCATGCTACCCACCTCGAGCATCAGGAGCAGAATGTTACCCCCACCCTCCCAATCCCTCACCTGGAGGTGGGCTCTGGCAATGATGATCTCCATGGTTTCATCCGTGCACTTCCAGGGTTGGAGCATGAGCAGCAGCACACTGGGCATTGAGTCAACGGTGGGGACTGGTGGCGTGGGAGTTGCAGGTGCCCTCCTGATTGTCTCTGTGGGATGGGGAGATGGAGGGGGCTGAGCAGAGGTGGTGGGACCCCCCCACCCCAACCATCCTGCCCAGCCCTGGGGTGCCAGGGTTCTCACCATGCTCCTGGATCTCCAGGCTGATGTGGGCACTGGTGGGGATGATGGAGTAGGAGGCGATGATGCTGTAGTTCTTCTCGAAGGCTGTGGCGACAAGGCCCTGCTCTGTGTCAGGCAGGTGTGACCCAGGGAGCAGCGGCGAGGGGATGTGCGAGATCTTGTAGTTCCCAGAGACCTGTGGTGGGGGAGAGAGCATGGGGAGGAGGCTGAGCAGGGATGGAGACAGTTGGGGATGCTCATGGCACGGATGGCTTCTTGGTTCATCCCCTTTAGTAGTGCCGGCAGAGAGGGTGCTGCCACCCCATCATGTCCCATGTCCCCAGGTGCCCTCCTGCCACCCTCTCCATGCCACCACTGTCTCTTGGACATCTGTTGGCCCCCTTGCAAGGGGTTGGGAGGAACACACATTCCACTCAGCCCTACCAGGAACTGGATGTGGCAGTTGTTGACAGAGAGGGACCAGGTGAGGTTGGCACGGCTCTGCAGGATGAGGATCTGGTTGCTCACAGTTCTCTCGGGACAGCTCAGGGACAGGTTGACCTCTGTGACAGAGGAGCTGCGAAATCACAAGATCCCCCCCCCCAAAGACCATCAGCATCCCACACCAGCAGGTCCCAGCCCCACCTTGGGGGAGGCTCTGCCTATGAGACACTCCAACCCATTCCTAAGCATCTCCAAGCATGTCTCACCACCTGTCCCACCACCTGTCCCGCCATCTCGGGGTCCCACCACTGGCACCACTCAGTACCTGGGCTCTGGCTGCAGACGGACAATATGGGCGGCACTGGTGCCCTGGGCATCCTTGCGTGAGCAGCTCTTCATCCCGTGGAAGATGACCTCAGTCTTGAGGTGCAGCATGGCATCAAAGTGCTCCTGGGGGATGCAGTGTGGGGGGCTGCTGGCATCTGTGGAGGTGGAGGGGGGGTCATCAAAGCCAAACTGGGTTCAGTGGGTGGGGAGATGCTGGGGGTCAGGGGCATTAGTCCCCATAGCATCTCCCCCTGGAGACTGTGCTTCATCATGGCAGGTTATTACCCTCCAGGGACAGAAATAACATCACTGCCCACCTCAGTCGCCCAGTGCCAGCCCCATGTACCTTCTCCAAGGTGGAGGTGGACCCAGCGGGGGTCCCGCAGCTCACTATAGGATGTGATGCCCCCATAGGCATCCTGAGCCCAGGCCAGCAGCTGCCCCTTGCTGGAGGTCACGGGTAGCTTGGAATCCAGTGTTAAGGTGGTCCCTTGGCTGAGGTTGGCATCCTGTGGGGAGAGGAGCAGCCTGAGCTGGGTGGGGGACAAGGCACATTGTGCTCTGGCGCAGGCTGGCATGGGGAAAGCATCTCCTTGGCATGAAGGCTTCAGGTATAAAGCTAAGCCAAGGAGGTTATCCCTGGAGCCCCGGCTCCATCGTGGCTGTGGCTCACCCTGGATGCATGGGGGTTTTTGGGGCCACAGGCTGGGAGTGACGTGGGCAGCCCGCAGCACGCGGAGAGTTCAGCCCACTTTATTATTAGCCACAAACAAAGCAGGAGGTTTATTTTGCTAACAAAGCGCCTGTCTCCAGCTCAGCTCGCTGGAGCCAAACCCCATCCCTGACCTTCCTCCTGCCGGCCAGAGGAAACAGGAGCTTTTTCCAGCTCTGTGCGTCATTCCCTGCCTGGCCAGCTCCATGCTCAGCACCTCCGTCAGCGTCCGGGTGCGTCCTCTCCTCCCCGGGACACCACAAGCATCATCTCTGGGGATGGGGGGACCAATCTCCTCCAAGGACTCCACCAGGGCTGCCCCCAGCCCTGCTGCCCACCCCTTGGGGTTGTTCCTGAGATGGGGCTGCAGCACTCACGGTGTTGACGAGCAGGTTCGGGCACAGGGAGGTGATGGTGGCTGAGCACTGGGCGCACAGGAGGACAAGCACTGGTGAGCGGGTGCAGCTGTTGGCTCGTGGTGTGATCGACACCTTCAGTGGGAAGGCAGAAGCCTTTGGGGGTGAAAGAAAGAGTATCAGCACTGAGCCCCAATTGCTGTCACCTTCTTGGCTACCCCATGGCTACCTTGCCTGCCCATGGAGCGGGAGGCAGCAGGGGAGCTCTTGGTCTGGCCCCAAGCATGAGCCATGCAGAAGGCAGCCATGACCAGATTTAGGAGGCAGGCTGGGGGATGTGTACCCTCAGCAGGAGGGCAAACACCCCCTGGCTGCCCCGAGCAAGGGACCAGGGCATCCCCACCTCAGGGACAGTGGCATTCACCCACTGGAGTCCAGGGCACCTCCATACTGGAGTCTAGACACCCTGCCTTGGAGACCAGGGCATTCTTGTGTCAGGGATTGGTTAATCTCTATGCTGGGAACCAGGATGTTACCCCACTGCAGACTGGGATGTCACCACACTGAGGACTGGAGCATCCCCTTCCTGGGCATCAGGACATCCCCCTGCAGGTTCCCATCCCCATCCCAGCAATGTGCAGCCACTCCAGGCTTGGGACCGGCCCATGGTGCGCAGGGATGCTGGGGGCACAGCAGTGGCACACATTGCTCCCCATGGCCAGCCCTGCATAGCGGCCTCCAGCCAGAAATCCGTCTGGGGAAGCCAAAACACAAGGTGCTAAGTTTGGCAACTGTTGCCTGAATCACTGCTCACAAAGTGCTCGGCCAGGCAGCAGTCAGGGAAAAACAGCTGTGGACTGGGTGGGTGGAGGCAGCCACCAGTGCCCGTCACGGGGCCTATGGGATGGGGCTGTGGGTATCCTGGCCTGGCCGTGGCCCCATGGTGAGTGTGGGTGGCCGGGGTCCCCGGGTGGCCCCAGGCGTCGGGGAGGAGCCGGCGGCTGTTTTTCCTGCCGCGTGTTTTGCGACGCTCCATTGTTCGGCTGCGCGAGCGGCGGGAGCCTCGTCACTGCCCCGCCGCCGCCTTGCGGGTTATTTTCTCTTTTTTTTTTTTTTTTTTTTCATCGTGGGGATCTGCTTATAGAAAGCAGCTTCCAGTAATTCTTCTATAAGTGGAGCCGCGTCCCTGCCTGGCTCCCCCTGAGCACCACAGGGCTCAGTGCCGCAGCCGTGACATCAGCGCGTGTCCCCCACTGCCGCCGGTGACAACCCCAGGACACTCCTGGCCCCGGTGCTTATTCACATGCCAGGGTGCCAGAGCCAGGTCACGCTGGGGCAGAGGGGCCCTTGCAAAAGACACCCTCCTCAGCAGCTCCTGGCCCAGCTCCTGCCTCCCCCCCCGAAAAGCAGAACTGGGAGAGCTGGGAGGTGGTGGTGGAGGCAGCGTGGCGCCGGATAGCCCAGGGCTGGGCCAAAACTGGGAGCTGGGTTTGCTGGGGCCCAACAAGTGTGAGTGGAGCTGGGCTGTGCTGCAGAGCTGCTGGGTAAACCTACATGCCAGTGCAAACCCACCCACCAGTACCAGCACCAGCCAGGGATGCAGCCCCAGTCCTGCTTTGTGCCCATCCTCATCCAAAAGCTACCTGGGGCACCCATCATGCAGTTATCGCCCCTTGGCAGGTTGTGTCAATGCTGGTGACCAGGTTTCTGCTCACTTGGCTACCTTAAAGTTATATGCCTCCTTCCATCCCTCCTTCCATCCCTCCTTCCATCTTCCTTCCACCTTCCCCACTGTGGTCCCCATCTGGTGCCCAGGGCTCTGCCTGGCTCTTGAGCTGGGACCAGGTCACATCTCCTGGGAAATGGGGAGGGCACTGGCAACATGGGCTGTCAGAAAAGTTGCCTCTAAAGACTTTAAAAGCTCTTCAGGGCCAGAGACACCCGTGTCTGTGCTGGGAGGGGAAGCTCGGTGAAGGCACGATGGAAGAGGTTAATCTGGGTCCTCTCATTGTGCCTTAAAGGAAATGGTTTCAGCAGCTGCACACCCTGCCCGGTGGGGACAGTGCTGGGGGCCAGAGCCGAGGTGATGAACCAGGATCCCACTCACTCACCTTGGACCACTCAATGCTTAGGACGTGGACTTCATGGTTGGTGTCCAGGGAGCTCCTGCTGACGCAGCCCCGCGGCACAGTGCTGGTGGCATAGGACAGGATGATGGGTGGATCCGTTGTCACCGGCTGCAGGTCGCAGCCCTCGGCTCTCCCAGGGTCTGGGTGGAGAACAAGAACCTGTCAGTCCCCGCCATGCAGACGTGGGGTGATGCTGCACGGGGGGGACATGATGTGAGCAGGGGCTGCATTGCAACACCAGCCCCAGCACTGCCCCCGCGTTCCCGGCACGGCGTCACCACGGTCCCGCCGCCGGCACAACGCCCGCGGGACCATCTGCTACGTGTTTGCTCGAGGCTTGTCCGCCGCTGACAGCCCCTGCTGCAATCACGTTAATGATCCTCGGATCCGGCCTGGAAAAATCCGCTGTCCCCGCTCAGCACTGCCGTGTGCCAAAACTCGCGCCTGGCTGCCCCGAACGCTGGGGCGGTGGCGGAAGCCCCCCCCCGCCCCGTACCCCCCTGTGCTGAGGAAAGCGGGAAGCCCAGGTATGGAAATGGCCGTAAAGCTCATCCTCTGCGGGCGCCGAGGCGCGAGCTTTGCCCAATCCTGAACCCCCCACGCGGCACGCGAGCGAGCCAAGGGAAATCCTGAGTGCAAACAGTCGTTTGAAGGCCTGATCCTGTAAATCCCCGTTTGCCTCGGCCATTTCCCCTGCCCTGGACAGTTCTGCTGCTGCCAGACTGTCCTTGAGCTGGCCCCTGTGCCGGGAGGTGTCCTGGGGACCAGCTTGCACCCATGGAAACCCCCTTGAAGGGGGCTGGGCAGGATCAAGCCCCACAGCTACGGCTGGGGGCTTCCCATAGGGTGATGGTGCCTGGGGCTGTGTTTGCTTTGGAGGTGGCCACTGAGCTCTGTCCCTTCCCGTATCATCCCTTCCCACCCCAGGCGGCTCCAGCTACCACGATGGGAGATGACTGGACCCCTGCATCGAGGCCACCCAGCTGCCCCCGTGGGGACTGGGGCCAGAGAGCATGATGCTCCAGGTTGTCAAGGACTTGGGATGCAGCAGCTGGCAAAGGGCCACTCGGGCCATGTCACACCCATCACGGCATCTCCAGCTCATGTCTCACCATCAAGGTGGCCTGACTGTGGCAGCAGGGTCACTGTGCAGACCCCCCTTGGTGACGCTGCTGTGGGCCCATCTATTGTCCGGTGCTTCCTCCTCCAGCAAGGCGGCCGTGCGGCCGACAGCATCGGGAGGAAGATAAACAGCCTCTTATCTGGGTGCCGCAGACTCTTCCCCTCCACTTGTGCCCCGACGGCACCAGGCACGGCCACGCGGCCCTGGCATTACCGGGAAGAGGATGGGCAGCTTGTCACACCTCTGGCGGCATCCCACAGGGAGGTCAGGCAGGGTCCTGGGGGCCATGGCTGGGCTGGCCCCCAGTGAAGGGCAGGGATGCCAGTGGAGGGGCTGCAGGGCAGCGGTGCCAGGCGGGCACCGTCCGTCCCTGGGGAAGGCAGCAGCAGGCTCCAGCATTATGTCAGGATCAGATAAGGGGGCTCAGCTGGACCGCCGGGGCGATCAGATAAGGGCACTGTTATTTTTGTACTCCAGGAAAGGAAAAAAAAATAAAAAGGAAGAAAGAAAGAAAATCCACTTTATGTTTTTCCAGCCGCCTGCTCTTTCTTGCTCCAGTGTGGCCAAGACCAGGGAACAGGGACAGTCCCACTGAGGTTCCCCTGTGGGTCCTGGGTTTTTGGGAGCAGATCAAAGGCCCTGGGCAGAGAACAATGCCCAGGGGTGCTGGGCTGGGGGTACAGGGCCAGGGTGGCTCCGGCGGCGCAGGATGCCTCATGGGACAGGGAGCGCCGCTCTGGCATCCCTGCATCCGGCTGTGCCGCCTTGGCACTTGTGTAACGAGCTGACCGGTCTCAGCCTGGATCAGCAATGGGGATGGACTCTGCCCTGCAAACTTGAGAGGTCACCCTCCAAGCCATTGCTGTCTGTTAGACCATGCAGAGGTGGCAGCGGTGCTCAGATGATGGGGTGGATGCGACCAGGTTTTGGGGCTGACAGAGGCCATCTCATTCCTGTCCACCTTTAAGTCAGCTGGGCACTGAGCAGGTTCTTGTCAGGGATGGGAAGGGACCACTCAGCACTGTGCTTGCCCTGTGGTGAGCTGTGTTGGTCCCCAGCTGGATAGGGGCTCAAAGTCACCCACATCTGGAAGCCTGCTGTGTTTGTGAGGCCCCCCCAGCACTGCACCCACCATGGGCACCCCCAGCCCCTGGGTCCCTGCCAGAGAGAGGCAGCTGTTGGACAGGACATGCTGTGCATGGCACAGGTAGACAGGACAATGACCATATAGCACAGCTGCACACTGTGGGGACTGTATAGCACAGCAGCCCAGGACAGAGACCATATAGCCCAACTACTCTGGATGGGGACCGTATAGACCCACTATATAGGACAGGGACAATATGGCACAGTCACATAGGATGCGGGGGTCTGTGCACAGCTGCACAGTTTAGCATGGTACAGCACGGTTGTATAGGATGTGGTCTATATGGCAGAGTTACACCGGACAGGGTGCATACAGGCACAGTCTCCTATGACAGGGACTGTATAGCTCTGCTACATAGGACAGGGACTGTATGGCACAGCTGCATAGGCTAGGGACCATAAAGCACATTTAGGACAAAGACTACATCACAGCTATATAGAACAGGGACAGTATGCAATAGCTGTGTAGTATAGGGACCATATAGCTGCGTTAAATAGGACAGGGACCATATGGCACAGCTACTCAGGGTGGGGATCGCATGACATAAACAGGACTCAGCCCATATAGCACAGCCTTGTTAGTGCAGGGACTGTCTGGCACAGTCATATAGGATGGAGACTATATGGGACATGTACAAAGGATACAGACTGTATGGCACAGCTATGGAGGACAGAGATGACATTGCACAGCTGTATAGGATGGGGACCAGATGTCACAGCTACGTTATACAGGGACTATATACCACAGGCAGGGAGGACAGGGGCTCTGTGGCATGACTACATAGGATGTAAACCATATGGCACTGCTATATGTTTGGGATTACATCACACACCTACACAGGACACAGACCTTACTGCACATAGGTATAGGACAGGGACTGTGTGGCACCAGCCATAATACAAGGACTGTATTGCACAGCTACAGAGGACAGGGACTTTATGACACAGCTATAGGATGGGGACTGTATCACACAGATACATAGGACACAGACTTTCTTGTACATATATATAGAATGGGGACCTCACAGCACAGCTACAGAGGACTTTATGACACAGCTATAGGATGGGGACTGTATGACACAGCTATGGAGGACATGGACCTTATGGCACAGCTATAGGATGGAGACTGTACGCACAGCTACACAGGACTTGCTGCACATCTCTGTAGGGTGGGGATCGTAAGGCACAGCTGTGGGGGACATGGCCCATAGGGCACAGTCTCCCCAGATGGGGACAGCCTGCCACAGCTACCGGGCAGTGACCAGGGGTGACAGAAGGCAGGGAGCGGGTGCTGAGCCTGGCAATGGGGAGACTCGAGCAGCACCCACCAGCACTGGCCCCTGCGGTGGCCAGGAGGGACCAACCCAGTTAGGACACAGTGACGCCCGCCCTGCAGCTGCCTTCCCGGTTCCCTTTCACTCGACCAGTGGGTCACGTTGCTGTGTCCCCCAGCTCTCTGCCTTCCATCCAGCACGGGTGTCCCTGACCATGGCCCACCCTTGAAATTTTCACTGTGGTTTTGCAGGGACCTTGGGGTGGCTTTAGGTGCCTTGCTGCCTGACTGCTCCGGTGGTGGATGAGCCCCCAGGTCCATCCTCACAGCCCACACAGGGCTCTACAGGATTTTTTCCCAATCCTCAGCCCCGGCTCCAGGTTGACCCACACACACCATAGTGCTGGGGGGCCACGGAAGCCACCCCTCCACTCCCCCCCCCAGACCTTCCCTGGTGCTGTCGCCTTGGCCGAGGCACAGAAACTGCGACTTCGACGCCTCCCAAGTCCCGGTGACGCATCCTGGCTTTCGGGGTCCCAGCGAGCGGCAGCGCTGCACTGGGTGTGAGTCCCCGGGCCGGGGGGGTGTTGTGCCTCCCCACCCCCGGGGTTACCCCCCTAAAAACTTCGCTCCTGGGGTGGTTCCTGGGAGTGACACAGCCGGGACCCCTTACGCCACAGACCCGCCTCCACCCCGGGGACCCGACCCGACAGAGTCACCGCTGGCTCCCGCCGCCGCTGCCATGCCGGGGCTGCCGTCCAGGGGTCCCATCCCGGGGTACGCCAGGGACCCGGACACACACCCCCCCCCCCAGTCCGACCACTCCGGGACGGAGTCACCGCTGGATCCCGCCGTCGCTGCCATCCCGGGGCTCCCGTCCAGGGGTCCCATCCCGGGGTGGCCCCCCCGCCGGTTCCCGCCCCAGTCCCACTCACCCGGGCGGCCGAGCAGAGCCAGCAGCAGCGGCAGGAGCGGGGCGGCGCGGGGGCCCATGTCCGCCTGCGGCCGCTCCCCGGGAGCCAGCGCCGAGTGCCGGGCGGCGGCAGCGGCAGGAAACCGACTCCCTTCGGAGGAGGGTCCGCGGGCGGCGCGGCCCCGCGCCGGGAGGAAATGCCGCTGGCGGCGCTGGGGCCGGGCCGGCGGGGGGGGCGGTAGCCGCCCGCAACGAGGCGGGGGTTGGAAGGGTCACACAGCTCCCCTCCGGGATGCGCCGTGCCTCAGTTTCCCAAAGGCGCAGTGCGGGGCAGCACCTCTAGAGGGGCGCGTTGGAAGCACCCCGAGCACCGGGGCGCTGGCACCCGCGGTGGTTGTCACCAGGGATGCCCCCCACTGGGGAGTGGAGGGGTGAAGCACAGGGATTGGGGTGCGCGGCCGGCCCCCCGAAATGTGCCCACGCACACTGCTGAAGCATAGCCCGGCCCGCACAGCAGTAAGGGGGCTGTCCAGGGTGATGGGGACAAGGGCTGCTTGTGGAAATGACAGGGTCTGACTGATGGCAGTGGGGACAAGGGGCTGCCTCACTGCACCCTGACAGCCCACACAGTCAGCACCCCGCCAGGGTCATTGTACCCCAGGCTGGTGCCCCAAGGCCCTGGGTGGCCGCTGTGGGGCCATAGGGCAGCTGGAGGGCCCCCCACCACTGTTGCCTGCCTTGCCTGTACCCTTGGTCAGGACACAGATGGGGAGGGCCTGGACATCCCTGCCTGTCAGGCAGGTTTTGAGGGGTGGGAGGTCCCCCAGGACAGGGCTGCCTGGGCAAGGGGGGTCACAGCAGAGCATTGCTGAAGTGGGAGCCAGGGGGTGGCTGGGGTCACCCAGGGAGCCACTTCTGCACCCCTGCCCCATTTCTCTCACATGTGCCAGTGGCTGCTGCCTGAAGTGAGAGCCATCACACATAGTGGGTTAGGGAGCCTCATGCCAGCGGTGGGCACACCCCCAGGGGTGGTCTCCAGCCTCAGCCACTGCCACAGGCAAGGTGACAGCATAGGGACATGCCAGAGAAGCCAGTGAGGCCTGGCCCCACCAGCCAGGATGTCCCCGGAGATGTCCATGACCCTGGGGTGAGCAGCAGACATCTCCCATGACAGAGCACTGCCATCTCCTGGGGACCGCGGGGACGGGTGATCTCCCTGGGATAGGGACACGGATAAGGACCAGGACAAGGCACCCCTGGACCTCTTGCACCCCTCTCCCCGCGGTGACACTGCAGGGCAATGAGCAAGAGGCGACATAGCCTGGGACTGTGGTGGCTGGGGGGTGACAGATGGGAGGGTGGCCGTGGCTGCAGGGTGACCATGCTTGCAGCCCCGTTTGCCCCATTCAGCCCCAGCACAGCACTTTCCCCTCCCTCCCAGCTTATGGGGAGGTCTTGGGCTTTCCAGAGGAAAAGCAGCTAAAACCCCATCCCCAAGCACTCAGGGGCAGGGCAGGGCAGGGTCCCCAGGCCTACTTGGCACTGCAGGGTCCCCCATCCCATCCCCACCACCCTGTTCACCACCTGGGGAAATTGAGGCACACTTACAGCACAGGGATGGAGACACAAGGGAAACAGGTCACCCCACGCCCCAGCTTAAGGCCATAACATCCCAAACTGCCTGTCCCCGCTCTGGTCCCCACCGGCACAAGGCAAATGCCTGCCGGCCTCTGCACTGGCTCAGCTGTGCTGGCAGCATCCCAGTCCTGGCCGGATGGCCGCATCCTTCCTGCCCGGCAGCCTCCCCGCAGTGCCCTGGGCTCTGCCAGTGGCTCCTTCACCCCCCAGACAGGGGGCTGACATTGGAGCCTGGCAGGTTTGGGTTTTCTTCTTGAGGATTTTTGTTTTTTCCCCTCTCACTTCCTTCCTCTGCTCCAGCTCCGTGGCCTCGGCTGCCCCCAGCCCCCTGGCTCTTTGCCCAGATTCCAGCAGCCCCAAAGTGAGTGGTAGGGGGCCCTGCTGGGGTTGCAGCTCTGCTGTCTGTCTTCTGCCTGCACTGTGACTGGGTAAACCCCAGCCCCAAGCCCCACTCCAGCCCCTCTGCTGTGGCACTGTGCCAGGACAGCTCTGTGGGTGCTGAGAAGCCCCTAAATCCTCATCCCCCACACCAGCACCCCAAACTGGCTATCTGCTGGCACCCTGGGACTCATCCCCATGAAGATTCCCACTCTGACCCCCACCCACAAGGACACCCATCCTGGTGGCCAGGGTCAGCCGAGTGTCCTAAGCACGTCCCTCAGCCCCCTGGGACAAGGCTGTACCCCAGCTTGAGAGGTGGTGCCAATGGCAATTGGTGCCCAGGGGCAGCAGGGCAGGGAGGATCTTGTTCTGGGGTGTTGGGCCACCCCAAAACACCACATTGCAGTCATCACCTACCCAAAAAAATCCTGACAGACAAAAGAAATGAGAAAGAAATTTCTGATGCTGAGGGTGGTGAGATGCTGACTCAGGTTGCCCAGAGAGGTGGTCACTGCCCCATCCCTGGAACTATTCCAGGTGAGGCTGGCTGGGGCTCTGAGCAACCCACTCTGGTTGCAGATGTCCCTGCTCCCTGCAGGGAGGTTGGACCAGATGACCTTTAAAGGTCCCTTCCCACCAAACCAGTCTGATTCTATGAAATGCCAAGGCATGAAGTGGTGGAAATCCCCATCCTGGCATGGCTGGGTCTGAATGTGGCTAAGGAGCACGTGGGGAATATGGCTCAGCTGCTGCCTGCATCTCTGGGGGCACACAACCAGAGGAAAAGGGGGTTCAGCGAGTAGGACGGGATCAGGACAAGCAGGACAGGCTGTACAATGCGGCCACAGGCTCCCCATGGGCTGTGGATTGGGAAGCTGGGGCGAGCGGCCGGGATGCTCCCTCCCTTCCTCAGAGCACAGCATCTCGCTACCCCGGTGGGATAAACACCCGCTTCCTGCCCTTAATCAGCTCCAGAGGGGCTGGGGGGGGGACAACAAGGGGGAGAAAAACAAAAAATCTCTGGAAAGAAAAACTCATTTCCTGCGACAGAAGAAAAAGATAAAGTCTGGGCTCATTAAAGTGAACTTTACTGGGGAGAGACGGGAAAGAGCCAAACACAATGTCCTTGAAATTTCCTCCGTGCGGCTCCGTCCACGAAAACAGGATAAAGCCGCTTCCGCTGTCTCTGCCGGAGTGCGCCAGGGGGGGACTGGGGCCAGGGGTTTGGCTACAGGCTGTCGAGGTGGGAGCAGACCTGCTGGAAAACCTCCTCCACAGAGCCCTCGGCGTTGAGCTGGGTGCGGAGGGGTTAGCTGGGGGGCTCGCCCCAGGGGATGGCGCGACCGGAGCTCTTCCAGGGATGGATTTTGGCCGCGGGTGAAGAGATCGGGGCTGATTTAGGGTAAAGGGGGTGTGGGGCCATCCTTGGAGGGGGTCTCCGTGTTGGGAACCAGAGGGACAAGCCCTCCCCAAATGAGCCAGGATTGAGTTTTTTTCCCCCTTCCCTCATGACCCCCGTCCATGGCTTCCCCTCCCCAGGGACCACATGTAGCCTGAGCCGTGGGGCTGTAGGGTGCTGGCATCGGCCACCTCCCCACTTACCTGGCGGACGATGCCTCTGCTCTTGTAGAAGGCAATGACAGGCTCAGTGGCCTTGTAGTAGGTCTCTAAACGCTTCTTGATGGTCTCCTCATTGTCATCCACTCGCCCACTGGTCTCGCCTCGCTTCAGCAGGCGTTTCACCATCGTCTCCTTCCCTGCGTCCACGTAGAGCAGCAGTGTGGGGGGGCCAATCTGTGGGCAGAGGGGACACGGTTGTCACTGTACAAAGCTGGCACAGGTCTGGTTTGGGGAGGCGATGAGCATGAGGGTCACTGATGTCCCCACACTTCTCTGTCTCCCTCAGACCCATGTGGAGGAAGGCAGAGGACACTGTGGGCAAACCCTGGCTCTCTGCTATGACCATCACACTGGTGCTGTGGTCACACCGTCAGCCTGAGGACACCCTGTACAGATGTCCCTCCCACTGTGCCCTGGGTGCAAGCTGTCCCCAAGGCAGAGGGACCTGCCGGCTGGGACAGTGCCTTGCTTAGACCCTGTTGGGATGAGATCTTTGCTGAGATAGGGAGGCTGGGCTGCTGCTGGCACCATGGAGACCCTCTGCCTGGATGGTGGGTTGCATGGCACCGCACAGCACAACACAGCAGGAGCTCTCACCTTCTTCTCAAACTCCTCACCCTGCTTCACCTCGCGGGGGTAGCCGTCAATGAGGAAGCCCTTGGATACATCTGCTTTGGCCACCATGGCATCCCGCAGCATGTCCAGCACTGTGTCCTGGTGAGGGGAGGACAGAGCTGCCAGGGCTGACATGGAATAATACCCCCCACCCAGCACCCTCAATCCTTGCTGAAACTTCTCCCTGGGGCAGCAGAGATGGAGGTGTCCCCAGGCCTTGTGCCAACCGTCCCCACGGTATCTGGTGTCCCCACAGCCACCTCTGTCTGCATATCCCCCCATGTGGCAGCCAGTGGCCCATGTAGACTCACCAGGGGCACCAGCTCGCCCTTCTCCATGATGGCTTGCAGCTTCTTACCCCGCTCCGAGCCCGAGCTGACCTCTGCCCGCAGCAGGTCCCCCGTGGAGAGGTGGGTGTAGCCATACTTCTGCACAATCTTCTCACACTGGGTCCCTTTCCCCGAGCCGGGGCCACCTGCAAGCCACCCAAGGGCCACGTGTGCCCCAAGCCATAGGTTAGGAGCTGGAGGGGTACGTGGAAGCAGCAGCACAGACCCACGGGAGTCCCCAGAGCACGGTGAGATGGGGTCAGTGTCCTCCCCATGCTCAGCATCAGATGGATGAGGAAAGCCGCGCCTGGGATGGGTGGGAGGATGCCATGCCTGGGGGTGGCATGGGCTGCTGGCAATTGAGATGTGGGCACCACCACCCCATCAGCACCTGGACATCGCTGCCTAATGGCCCCCAGATGACCACCCCACCTAGGACATCACTGTCCCATTGGCCTCTGGCCATCACCACCCCATTGGCACTCATGATATCACCACCCCATCAGCACTGAGGATACCACCACTGCCTGATGGCACCCAGGACATGCCCCCCAGGTGTTTACTGTCACAACACCCCAGATGGTGCCACTGCATGTTCAGCCAGAGGTGTGCTCCTGGTCCCAGCACACCCCACTGTGGCCTCAACAAGTCAGGCTGGAGCCATGGCCACCTCAACGTGCTTGGGGACAGCAGAGGTCCCACAGCATCAGCCTCCAGCCCAGTGCTGGGCACCAGCTGCTCCTCACAGCCCACCCCCCAGAGGAAAGGGCTGCACTGTGGCCTTGACCCCGCCAGTGACAGGACCCAGACACGGACTTACCCACCACAAAGATGATTTTGTGGTGCTTGAGTTTCTCTGGAGGAGAGAAAGGGAAAAAAAAAAAAAAAAAATTATCAAAAGCTGAAAGCCCACTGGGGAGCGAGGTGTTCCTGGGTGGGTGCCAGTTCCAGGGCAGGCATGTCTGGGGATGGAGGTGCCTGCTTCCAGTGCCCTGCAGGGGGAGAAGGTGGAGAAGGACGCAGACGTGTGTGTCTTCCTTGTCCTCATCACCTGGGTGGGCCAGGCTGGACATGGGTGAGCACAGAGACCCTGTGGCACCTCAGCCCCAGGGCCAGAACCCCACGGCTCTGTGGTATCCCAGAAATGGTCTCTGTCCACAGGTCCATCGTGGGTGGGGACCAGCCACATTCACCCCTGTGTTTGGCTCGTCACTGGGTATGCTAACGGGGGCTGTGGCAGGCTCAGCTTGGCATGGCCACCTCAATGCCTGGCACGACCCCCCAGCACTCCCTGCACCCCAGCATCAGTCCCTGGGCCTGGTGGCTGATGTGCAAGTGGCATTAACAACCCTGTCCCCTGCTGAGCACCCAAGCGCAGGGTCCCCACCCCTGTCAGGATCTGGCCCAAGGCGATGCTGGGGTGTGAGGCTGTGGGGGGAGGCAGAGCTAAAAATAAAATTGAGCCGCTCTGGGGCCGCTCTCCCATCTCCTGATTACAGTCAGATGAAATTTCAGCTCCTCTGGCACTCAGCAATCCCCAGAGCTGGGGACAGAGCCAAGTGGCTGGCAGGACCAAGGGGAGGGACATGGGGCATGGGAGGGGCTGGAGGGATGTGGGGGATGGACATAAGGAAGGGAGGGATGGATGGGGGGGACATAGGGGAGTGAAGGGGGATGGAGAAGGATGGACAAATGGGACAGATGCAAGGGGTATGGAGGGCATGTGTGTGAGGAGGACAGATGCAAGAGGGACAGATGCAGGGGGAATGGGTACAAGGGGGTGGGGGGATGTGGAGAGGATGGATGGAGGGAACCTCAAGGATGGATGGAGGGAACCTCAAGGGGTAGGTGCAAGGGGGACTGATGCAGGGCAGATGGATGCAAAGGGGATCAAGGGGACTGCTGCAGGGAGGGAAGGTGCAGGAGGACCAAGGGGATGCACACAAGGCGGGTGGCTGGAAAGGGGGGACAGAGCACCCACCTGTCGACATGCTGCCGCGGTCCAGGCACAGGAGCACTTCAGGCTGCAAGAAAAGAGTAGGATGAACAATTCAGCACAGCTGGGACACACAGGTCCCCAAGGCTGAGGTCCAGTGAGGCAACAGCTCTCCCTTCCCTGCCATGCTGGTGCCCAGCTCCATGGCCAAGCTGGGGGTTGGGTTTTTAGGGACTCAGCTTGGCCCTAAAAGAGGGAGCTCAGGGCCTCTGCTCCGACAGCCATCACCTACCTGGCTCCCAGCAGCCACCTGCCCCATCCGGCTGTGGTCAGGGCTTCCCCATGCCGGGTGACGCACGGTGACGTTACCGGCTTCCTCCCCTGTCCTGACCACATCCACGTGCCCGATGTGAGGCCTGACAGCTGGAAACTGTCTGGGGTTCACCGGTGTCACCAGGACACCAGGTGACAGAGGCAGCATCCCTCAGCAACCCACAGGCTGACTTCTGGGGGGGGCTGCCCTATCAGAAGGGCTTGCAGCACCCCACTGTACCCCCATCATCTCAGGGCGGGATTTGGGCACCCTGCCTGCCCACACCCAGCCCTGTGGCACTCAGCCTGCTTTGTTGCACTGCGTCACCCCAAACTGGCCGGACAAGGTGCTGGGATGGGGCATCCCGTGGCCAAATGAGCTGGTGGCTGTTGACGAGGTTGTGTTACAGCCGGGAAAGGGCAGAGGCTAAGTACGGCCGGCCTGAAACTGGCACCGGGTCACGTCCCACCTGTGCTGTGGGGTTGAAGCCCTGGGATGGCCCTCACAGTGTCTGTGTGGGTGCAGGGCCCATTAAGTCCCTAACTGTGGGGGGTGCCAAGCCCTAGCACCACTGGCACTGACCTTGGCTGAACCACATGGGGCTGTGGGTAGGCACTGGCCCTTGGAGAGGGCTGAGGGCCTGATCTAGTGCAGCCCATGGACGCAGGGTGAGGGTGATGTGGAGGTGCCTGGTCACGAGGAGACCGGGAGAGGGTGCTGAGCAGGAAGCCCAATAGGTAGGGGCTAGGTGGGAGAGCATGGCCAGGGACTGCCCAGCAAAGTCCATCACTGGATGCACCCTGGGGTGCTCCCACCAATTGCACCCCATTGCCAGTTCCAGCTCACCCTTCCCCATTCCACTGGCATCCAGACCCCCCTTCTGCCCTGGGACCCCAGGCCCAGGACTGGTCTGATCCAGCACCCACACAATCCTTCCAGCACCCCTTGCAAGCCCCCCAGTATTCCCTGCAACAGCTCCAGCACCCATGCAAATGCCTCAGCACCAATGCCCCCCAGCATCCCATGCAATGGCTGCAGCACCCCTTGCAAGCCCCCCAGCACCCCATGCACGCGCCCCAGTATCCCCTGCAACAGCTCCAGCACTCTCTGCAAGCCTCCCAGCACCTCCTGCAATTCTTCCAGCACCCATTCAAGTGCCTCAGCACCAGTGCCCCCAGCACCCCATGCAAGCCCTTCAGCATCCCTTGCCCCCTCCTCACCCTCTCCAGCCTCCCTGGGAGGGAGCCCCTCCCGAACCTCCCCAAACGCCGGTGCCGCAGTGACCCCCCCAAGCTAAGGCCGGGCCCGGGCGGGGTTGCGGAACCAGGACCCCCACGGGGAGGGGGGGACGGACGGACGGACGGACACTACACGACACGACACGACACGACACACACTGACCTCTGGGCGCGGGGCCGGGCAGCTGCCTGCTCTCCTGCCCGGCTATTTTTACCGCTATATATAGATGGCTGGCGCCGCGGTGCATGCCGGGAGCGGCGGGCAGGGGACGGGCAGCGTTCGGGGCCCCCCTTCTTCGCCCCCCCGCATGGCATCGGTCCTCCTTGGGCCGGCCCGGGATGCGGTTAACCCCTGCACGGCCGAGGGGTGCAGACCTCCCCGCGCTGGGGGCTGCGTTGCACAGGTCTTCCCCCCCGCCTCCGATTCCACGTTGGAGTCGGGGGTAACCCTTCGCCCTGCTGGGTTTGGGGTCCCTGGGACATCCCCGGGGCTCCCCGAGCCTCCTTCCCCAGCACCTCGGAGAGGACAATCTGTCCCAGTCCCCGTCCCCATCCCCATCCCCGGATAAGGGTATAGTCCCAGGGGTGCAGTGGCCCTTTCCACTTTTCCTCCTCCTCACTGATGGCTACAGAGACCCTGTCCAAGGCCCCGCAACCCCGGGGCAGCTGCCTAGGGGCTGACACGAGTTGGGGAGGTCTCAGCTGCCACCTGCTCCAGGGCAGACTCAGCTGGGGTCACCCTACTGATGGACACGGGTCACTCCTCAACACACTGGTCCCGTTCCAGCATCCTCCTGAGCACTCACCCCAGAGCCAGTATTGCTGTGGGCTGGGGGACCAGAGGGACCTCAGAACCCCTACAGTGGCACCACTGGCACCCACTGCCCAGCCCCAAAAACACAGCCCAGAGCCAGGGTCCAAGGCAACAGACTGCAGCAATATTTATTCCTGTACAAACCATTACAAAACACGGGCACCCTGCAGCTTCCCCTGGCACCAAGTCCCCCAAAGCCCCAGCCACAACAGGGATGGACCACAGCCAGAGGGAAACTGAGTCATGGAGCTCAGCCAGAGCTCAACACCCAAACATGCCATATTTAGCTATTTTCCCCAAACCCACTTCTGAGAAATTAATAACAATATCCGGCCGCAGGGTGCCAAGGGGCATTGCTGACCCCCCCCGCTACATGCCCACTTCTAAATAGTTTATAAGTGGTTAATAAATGATGAGGAGCCAGCTGCAGACTGATGGCAGCCTCTTCGTTACCACTAACGGGCACCCCCCCCACATTGCTCCTTCAGCCAGGAAACGCAAATACAACCCCTGGGACCAGAAGCAGGGAAGGAAGAAACAAAAGCCCCCAGGGGTCCCCCGAAATCCCATTGCTTGGTTAGAAAAGATTTTGGCAGTGTCGGTGTGTGGGTTGCTGAGGTGCTGGGAGCTGCCGGGTGGTTTTGGGGTGCTGGGGCACCATGGGTGGCAGTGTCACCCCCACAGGGTCCCACCAAAAACTGCAGAGTTCTGCTGAGAGAAAGATGCCTGGGTACTGGGATTAGGGTGCTGGGGGTGGCAGGGAGGGACTGAGCACTGAGACTGGTTCCCCCTACCAAGGCGGTTGAAGGAAACAGTCTCTGTGGTGGTCCCAAAAGTGATGCGACCCCAAACCATGCCAAGGGGACCCAGCACCCTCCTGTGCACCTGCAGGGGCTGCAGTGGGCCTGGACCAAGGTTGGGCAGGACTTCACCCAACTGCCGTCCACCCATGGAGGTGGGGTGCACCCCAAACCCTGTACTCACCACCTGCCTCCCCCCTGCCAAAAACCAGCTCAAAACCCAGCACATTACAAGCACAAGGAGCCACTGTGCACAAGTGCGCTGGTCCCACGGGAGGCACTTGGTGGCACCCCGATGCCTGGCTCCTGCCACTCCCAGGGGGATGCAGGGGAACCCCTGTCCATCCCATTTCCAGGGGTCCGCCTGGCTGGGGTGCAGGGCAACCCCTAGGGCCACGTGGGGTGTGAGAAGGTGATGTTGTAGAGGCTGGCCCAGCTGGAGAAGACCCGCTTCTCAGTGATGAAGCGGTGGTGGTTGCCCTTGCGGCTCCGCTCGTTGTGGATGTAGGTTGTGCACTCGTCGGGGCCCTTCGGCTCATAGTAGTGGTAGGGCAGGCGGCGGGGTGGGGGCCGGCGGCTGCAGGGAGTGGGGAAAGCATCAGGTGAGCCCCATGATGGGGCCAGGGGGCCAGTGTGGGGGCTTGGGGGTCTCCTTACCCACAGTAGCTTGGTGGCACCATGCCATAGACGTGGACAGCATCGCACAGCTCCACTGCGATCACCATGGTGAACCAGCCAGTGCTGAGCCATGAGCGTGACTTCTCCCTAGGGAGGAGAAACGGGGGGGCAACAAGGTGACATGGGTGATGGTCATCAACTTGCCCCAGGGATCCCCATCCCAGTGCTGCAGCCCATCCCACAGAGCAGCCTCAAGAGCCATCTCTGCCCCAGGGACCTGGGAAAAGGAGGGGGATACTGTGAAGGAGGTGGCCCCAAGGTACCTGTCCTTCCCTGTCTCCCCCCGAAACAGGTCATCAAACTGCTTCATGCGGCCGGGGGAGACAACGTAGGCTGTCATGTTGGGGAAGGAGGCGCTGACACGCTGGATGATTTTCAGGAGGCTCTTCTGCATCTTGGCAGGTGGCCCCCAGAAGATGAAGATGGTCTCTGGGGTCTTGTTGACAAACTCCTGGGGCCGTTTCAGAACTCGATAGAGGCTGGAGTGGGCCACCACACGGAAGGTGGTCTTATTGCCCACGTCAACCTCGTAGCCAGTGGTGGGAGCGTCATTCATGCGGATGGTGCACTCAGCCCCATCAATGGCTGTGCCCAGGTGGGTGCCCAGGAGGTGGCTGGAGCTGGTGACGATGACGCACTGGTGGCAGTGGGCAGTCAGGCTCTGGTGATGACAAGTGCTGTGAGCAGGTAACTTTGGGTGTCACTACAACCCAGCAGGGAGGGATGAAGCTGGGACAGGGGACACGGCACTGTCATCCCTTGCAGAGCCACCGTCCCACTGGATGGGACAATTTGGCTGTAGGACAGCAGAAGGCCAGATCCTGCACCCATCGCTGAGCCCAGGCCCTGCCACCCAGCTCATACCTTGTTCCCGCAGACAGGCAAGTACCCGCTTTTCACCCCCCACTTCTTGAGGTTGGGGGGCCGGCGGGCTCTGCCCCGCAGGTGGCTGTAGGGGAAGACCTCGCTCCCGCTGCCAGAGCTGTAGATGATCAGCAACATGATCAGGGCAAAGAGGACCCCCAGGGCGGCAGCGCGCTGGCTCTGTGGGTGGGGGAGAGCGTCAGCCGCAGCCCCCACCCCGTGGGAGTCATCATCCGGCCCTGCTCCTTGCAGCACCTCCAGCGAGATGCCTGCTTGTCCCCTGGGAGATGCCTTGGCACTCACCGTGCTGCCACTCATGTCTCTGCACCGGCCTTAGCACGCAGCAATCGCCGGCATCCTGTGAGCACCTGCAAGGCACGTGGTCACCTCCCCGCCACCATGCTCGGACTCCCATCCCCATCTGCCGGGCCACTGGGGATATGGGATGAGCTGGATGGCAGCCCAGCTCAGCTGTGCCAGAGCAGAGCCCCACGAGGTAAGCACCCAGATGGACCCCTGGGTACTCCTTTCAAGGAAGGACAAACACCCGGGACCAGTGTGAGGAAGGGAAATGCTGTGGGCAGAGGCCAGGCAGGTTCTGCTTTGTCAAGGAGCCAAACTCAGCTACGGCTCGTGCCGGGAAAGTCCCCACCATGGGCAGGGCTGCCGGGAAGGATTATCCCCACCAGCAGGGCCAAAGCCGCTCAGACCCACAGGGTCAGGGAGGGTAAACCTGCTGCTCACAGAGTGAAATCCCATTAAAACAACCATCTCGCACTGGGGGGAGAGGAACTGAAACTGGCCCAACTCAGGTCATGCATGGTCTCAAATCCAGCCAGGACTGGCAGGTACCTCTCCCTGGGCCCCAAAGTGTACAGGCTGCACCCCAGGCACTTGCCCCTGGTGGCAACCTGCTCTCTAACCCCCACTTGCCCAGCTTTGCAGAAGTTGGCTGGCCCAATTTATTTTTTAAAGTCCTCATTAATGATTCATGGCTGCTCCTAAAGCACTTGGACCAATTAGAAATAATAATAATAAAAAAAAAAAAAAAAGCTTCTTTACTAATTGCCCTGGAGGGGACCAGGGATGGAAAATTACACAGCTGCCTAGGTTCAACCCTTGGGGAACTGGGAACCTTGAAGGGCTCTCAGAGCCGGTGTCAGTGCCCAGGAAGGTGCCAACCTGCCCAGGCAATAGCCTGGTGTGTTGGTGCAAAGGGGCATCCCTGTGCACCGGGACCCCCCTGGGGAGCAGAACTGGGAGCCCTGCTGCTATTGCTGTCCCCGGCTTTGCTCCCTCCATAGTGCTCAGACCAAGGGTGACCCCACAGCGGGGTCTTACCTGGGCGGAGGGTCTCATCTGCGGCGGGGGGAGGGTCCGTCATCTCCTCCTCAGCCCCGTGCGCCCCGCGGGGGGCTGCCAGGCCCCTCCAGCGAGCACGGCCATGGCGGGACCCCGGGCTTCACATCGCTGCTCTGCCGGGGAAGGGCTGATGCAGACCCACTCCCGCCGGCTCCCCCCCCCCGCATCCGGTGTTTCCCCCGGCCCCGGATGCAAACCCTCCTGCATCCCGGGAAGTGAAA
>JANIJG010004501.1:0-43638 GCA_024611175.1 Megaceryle torquata | reverse complement strand
TCTTTTTTTTTTTTTTTTTTTTTTTTTTTTTTTTTTTTTGCAGCAGTGTCCTGGAGGAATATGCTCCAAAATTCCTTCAGCAAAAGCCTCTAATCTGGAAGAGTCATTTCTCCCTCTGCCTCTCGCGGTACAGGAGCAATGCAGTGGCTGCTGGCTGGAAAATTAGCCCAGGGAACTCTCTCCTCTGTCTGTCTCTCACCTCATTAGACTAGTGAGAAAATGTAATTGTAAGTCTCTGAGGCTTTCTCCTTGCAGGCTGGTAGGGGATTGTGCTTCACAAGGGCCAGTGGAGAGCAAACCCTGCACCCCAGCCATTAGCACTGTGCCTGAGCTGAGCGCTCCCACCGCAGCGGCACCTCGACCCGCAGCGCCACACGATTTCCATCCATGAGCAAAGAGCAGGTGGGTCCCTGCACCCCGCTGTGGCTGCCAGCCCCAGCCTGGAGCAGCCACCCCTGGGAGACCTTCTGTCCTTTGACAGGGACCCGCAGCCCAGCGTGTGCGCTGCAAGTAGAGGTGGCTGCAGGGATGAGGGAGGACCTTCTGCGTCAGGAGTGTTAGTGAAGGCAGGACAAACACTGGCCAGAGAAGCAGCAGAACGAGCCACCCTGGGAGAGGGCTGGCTGTCCCTGTGGCTGAAAACTGTCTCGATCATGAGCCTGGCTGTGCTACGGGAAGGGGCAACAGTGCTGGGCACCACAGGGGCCTGAGTCTCACCCTGCCCGGACCATCAGTAGACAGGGACCACGGCTCTGGGTCAGTATCTTTGGGACCTTCCCCCAGGGCAGTGGCAGCGTGAGGATGGTCATGCTCTGCAGTCCGGGAGCCTCCCTGGGAAGCAGAGAGGTGCCCGGGTTGAGGGGAGAAAGGGAAGACCAGCACTGCTCATCTTGGTCATTGCCAGCTCCTCCATGGCCAGAGGCTCCTGGTGCTGTGATGCTCCTCCCAGCACAGAGAGCGCTGGGGTTAGAGGGAGCTCAGAGCAACTCTTTGGTACCTCTGCGTTCCTTAAATCTTAGTCTGCAGCGCCAGTCCTGACCTCTGGTTGTTCTGGATGTATCTTTTTTTTCTGGGCTCTTCCACTCCGGACTGATTTCCCCGCGTGCTTTACCTGCCCCGTGACTGTTAATCGCAAGCACCGAACGTTTGCTGGGAAGTAAAGCCACGAGTCCAAAGAAAATGGAAAGTCTCTGCACGTGAAACCCAGGATAGAGAGGGATGTTATTTACACCAGACTCCTGACATGCGCACGTGTCTGTGTGTATTTGGCGAGGTTAACAAAGATTAATACGCAGAGGCTGTTTTTGGTGTAGAATGGGAAATGCTGAGGCTGAGTCTACCAACCACTTCAGAAATAACATGTCTGCCTTGTATTTTAAGGCAGGAAGCAACGCCTCAGCTGAAATCACTTAAACAAAAAGATTGCAGTGAGGGGCATAATGCAAGAAAGTAATAAGGTTTAAAACAGGTCAGAGCCCTTTCCCTGCTCCACTGCTCCTGAGTGAGATGCATTATTTAATGGTCTTTGGTCACCGCTGATATACTGTTGATGAAATAGATGATTTTGTTCAAAAGAGCATTAGAGAAGAAATATACAATAGTGCATTACATTCCGGCACAGTTCTCTCTCTGGTAAAAGCCGATAGATTGAAGGTTTTTCCTCTTGACAGGAAAGCAAAGCAGTTGAAATGAAAAGTCTTATGAAATGGCAAATACAAATGGCAATAATGCCACCATATTCAAAATTAAATTGTTGTAATTTTAGTTTCTGAGCATGGCAAAGTAATACAATATTCAGCACAGGCTTGGGGAGCAAAACCCTTTGGCAATAATGACACCGCCTCATGAGCTAACCAAACAATCTTTTATAAAAATGTAGAGTCTGATGGGTCTCTCCATCAACCATAAGAGCTGGTGTGTTGTGGATACTCCAGACGCGGAGTGTATGGGCTGCAGTACAGCGCTTAACCTAGAGATGTCTCTCCTAAAAGAAAAAAATGCTTCAAGTGTCCAAATTTGTTGCATTAGAGATCGGATCAATGACAGTCCACAGCCAGACCTCAGTGGTATCCACGCAGAATAGCTCTCTCTCCCTTTTTTGCTTTGGATGTTTATTTCCAGGCATGGCTGCAAGAGTTTAGTGTGGTGCTGGCTGCAAAGCCGCGCTGCAGAGCACCCGCTGTAGCTCCACAGAGCACCCGCTGTGGCCAAGGAGCACCAAGGTGCACGCAGGGCTGGATCGGGGCCAAGCCTGCCCCATCTTCTGCTCAGGAAGTTTGCTGCACAAGGAGCCTCCCAGTCCCTGCAGCAAATGGGCACGTGTCTGCCTTTCCCACTCTTCTTGCCTCTCCAAGCCACTGCAAATAGCTCTCGGTATTGAATCTTTGTATTGTGTCTGCACCATGTTTGAATAGCCTGCTGACCTTTCCAAGTAATGCCTCTTTTATAACCTTCATCTGCTGCTGGGGTTAGTGCCGTCCCTGTACTTACAGACCAGGAATTCAGTGTGTGATGATAACATGGAGCCCAGCTTTCCAGCCATGCAATTATTCTCTCTCCGTCCCTGTTTACGCTGTGACTTTCATCACTCTTAAATGCTGCTATTTTCTTTTGCCAGGCCCTGGGAGAGACTTGAGTTTGCCCTCGACGGGTTCAAGTCTCTTCTGCCAACAGAAAGATATTACAATGCATATAAATAATGTGTCTGCCTTAACGCAGGGTTTCAGCTGGAGTGGCCCTGGACCCTTGTTCAAAGCGGCACAAGCAGGGGGATGCTGCAGGGGTGAGCCCAGCCAAGCAGGGAGCAGCTGCGGAGCACATCTGCCCCTCTTCTGACATGGGCTTCTTTGTGGCCTCGCTGTCCTCTGCAGCAGACTGAGCCTGAGTCTGCAGGATGCAGGGTCTGGCTCTTGGGGAGGCCGCAGCAGGTGCTGCAGAGCAGCGGGTGGACACTCGCCCGCAGCAGTGACCTGTCTGTTGGACATTCGGGAATGACCTGATGGGCAGAGCAGGCGCCCAAAACAGGACTAACCCCGTCTCGTCCTCACAATCGCTGTATCCCCTGATGATGCATCAGTAATATCAGTAGCAACATGATCAGCAAACACGTCTTTGTGCCAGGCCCCCCACGCCAGCAAGGTCTGAGGTGTGATGCTGGGAGCACCCTTGGCGGGTACCCCCGTGCCAGGCAGCCGGGCTCCACCGCAGACACACGAGCCATCCATTACACGGTAATGGGGGGAATGCAGCAAAAATGGCAGTGAGGGAAAGGAATACATCACTGGTAATTATCTCTAACCAGAAATCTCCTCCACTGCTCCAAGCCCCATCATTCCAGCCCTATTCTAATAAAGTGACACCTTTTTAATTATGGTAAGGACAAATCTGAAATTCCGGTAAGTAATTAGCATACATAATTTGCCATCTCTGACACAATGTGACTTTATCACAGGCTACCTCAGTGCAAGGGAGAAGTGCAAGGCTGCTGTATATCCTGTTTTAATTTTAGAGAAACCCAAACTGTCCATTTATTTTTATTACAATGTATTTCTGGAGTAGTTGAGTGGACAGCACCGAGAGTGCTCCGAGAGTGCAAATAAACAGCAGCAGCCTTGGAATGTTAAATTTAAGGGTTGTTTTCAAGAAGAGGACACTTAATTTAACAATAAACTATGTTTTTATGTACCTCCATGATACCCACTGTTACTGAGAGTACAAGCGAGCTGGGCCCACTTTTAGGTGCGCAGGACCCACTGAGCCATTTAGCCTGGTTTATTTTCAATGAAAAGGAAATGCCCATCAAACCGGAAAACGCTCTCACATTGCAATCAAATTATTTATTTGCCCTTCCAAAGGCTGCTTCCAGTTTTATTGTCTTTCTCAGCTCTCCCCTGCTATTTGCATGTGTGCTCCGAGGGTGGTGCTTGGTTCTGGTAATGGGCAGAATATTAAAACCTGTAAACCGCGGTTACGAGAGATTTTTCTTAAAGAATCGTAATCTTTTGCAGCAGTCGACTCACACTGTGGTAGGGTTCCTGGTTTCCCTGAGACTCCCAGGGCTAATATTCCCGCAGCTAATATATTTTTGAGAAATGTTTACTCTGAGCTAAATCATGAATATTTTAAATTTGAGCCCTGCTGTCCAGTTGTGATTAGTCAGATAAGCTGCATGGTTTTGTTTCTCCTTGACGAGTGGGCAAGTGCTCCTCACCTAAGTGCTTGTTTATGAACAGGAGCATTTGATATCTGATGTACTGAGACGTGCAAAATAAACTGTAATTTGGACACCGTTCTGTAGCTGTTTGTCCACGGCCCAGCACAAATATCCACCTTCCTTTGGAAGCTGCAGGGACCAAGAGAACAGTGACTGTTCGGAAAGAGGGGAACAAAACCACTCCAAAGGATTAAAAGCATGAACAAAGCTGAGCTACTTCAGATACTGAAATACCAGCTGTCTGGTGCTCTTGGCAGAGACCAACATCTGTATTCTGAAATGGAAACAGGAGACCAGCGCCAGCGGGGAGCAGGGTGGGCAGCGTGCCTGTTGGCACACCGGTACTGGTCTGGCACCGGCAAGCAGGGCTGCTGGGAGGTGCTGGACAGGAGCTGCTCAGGCGCCGATGCTGATGCGAGGTGTGCAAACCTGGCCAGGCTTCACAGGGGACCGAGCCCCCGGTTCGTGCTGTCTGCAGGCACGGCAGGCAGAGTCAAACAAATAAATATGGGGGCTGCGCTGTCTGTGAGGTGGGAAAGGAGCTCTGCAAATAAGATAATGGGAGGCAGAAGGGGCTCTTCGTTCAGCGGGACATGTGCCCTGCAGTCCACCGCCACGCAGGCACGACCGCTGCTGATAATACCGCGTTGCTCTGCGACTGTGACTATCCATCAAGATCTAGCAAAAAGAGCCATTTTGGTCTGGCAACATCTGTTTGTGTTAGTTTGAAAGCCGGGATAAAACATTCCTCATAAATAATTAAGTCATCAGGGCACACTCACAAGAGTGAATTGTCCTGTGATGTGGCCCTGGAGGATGGGCTGCTCCAAGGGCAAGGGGTCCCTGTCTGGGGAGAGGAGCTCACACCAGCACTAGGGCTTCAAGTGCAGTGACCTAGACAGCCCTTTAAGACTGGACATTTCCCATGGATAGTTGTTCATTCAGCTAATGAGTACTTTGGAGGTACACTAAAAACCAGTCGAATCCCAAGCTGATAATCTGTCGGGAGGTGGGCTTGTCACGAGCCTTTGTAGAGCAAAGGAACCTGAGCTGGTCCTAAGCATGATGGAGACTTCACTCTGAAAAGAAGCATTTTCAGAGTTTCCTTCACACCAGCAGTCCGAGGGCAGGCTGTCGCCCCAAGACGGGACGCTAAGGATTGCAGTTTTCGTGGTGATGTTACCTCTCCTGCTCACAGTGTTGGCAGACACTCGAGGTGATGATACCTGAGCTGAGCACCATGCTCAGTGCTCTGTGCCGATCCCTCGCACCCCTCTCCTCGCCCAAAGCCCTCCCTTGGCACACCAGGCAGACATTGCACTGGTCCCCCTGCGCCGAGCCCACCACAGCTCCGCCACATGATGTGGGCTCCAGATTTGTCTCTTCTTGTCTGCATTAGCGAAAGGGAGATGCATTAAAAAGGCAGGGGAAGCAGGTTCAGTGGCAGCCCCCTCTCTGCTTGAGGAGGAGTGATGGCTGTGCCGATCGCCGGGAGGCAGGAGGATATAACCCTAATGTCTGCACCTCAGGACATGCCATTAAAAAGGCATCTGCGCTGACACAGATCTGTTGTTTATCAATAACCTGACAAGTGTTTCCCCTGCAGCATGGAAACACCTACACCGTACAGCGGGTAACCGATGGGGGCAGCCCCTGACGGGTGCCCCGCCAGCCGCGCGCCAGCAGTGCCCAGCCCTTGCCGAGAGCTGCCGGGAGAGCCGCGGGCGGCACGGCGCTGGGGGGAGCGGGTGGAGGGGCAGCAAATGAAAACAAATGGGGTGGGAGGGATGGGAAAAATGCCACTGTTTGGTCTTGGCTATTTGCAGTTCAGTGTTCTTTTAGGGAGTTTTCTGTCACTTTATGACAAAGAGAACTTTCACATGTAAAAACTGATGAACAAAAAGCAAAAGGTGGCGAATTTATCAAACCCAAACACTTTCAGACTGACAAAAGCACAATTCTTTTTCTTTCTCCATCCTCAAATTCCATTTTTTATTCAACTCAAAGTGGTTTTTTTCCAAACTTCCTGTCTCTGAAACCACTACTGCAATACTTTCCAGTTCAGCTCCAACCTCCACCTCAGTGTGGCACAAAACTGCATAAAATCTCTCAAACCCACTTTGTGGGGGTTGTTATGTCCCCTCATTCCCACTGCCGGTGCCACCTCCGCTCATCCTCTGTGTCCCACTGGGCTGGGGGCTCACACAGCATTGCCTTCTGTCCAATACACACATGAATCAGCACTGCCTTAGAACTTGAAATTACATGTAGCTTTACTTAATTAAATGTAAAATCATTGGAATAAAATTATCCTTTCATTAGAAATTAACTCACTGCTTAAGACTTCAATAATTACTTTTTTCTTCCCAAACCACATACAAAATGGTCAGTTAAACAGTATGCAAAAAAAAAAATAGTTTAATGACTGCATAGCAATCAAGATTACTATTATTTAAGCACAAGCTATTAACATGTGCAATGAGGTATTAGCTAATAAATTATCTTTATAAAATTAAATTGTAATTTTATCACAAATTTTACAGAGGTTATGGTTTTTAATGGCTGTATTTAGTTGTGGCACTGAGCATGCCGCTTTCCTTCATTACTTCATTAACACTTTGCATTTATACTCTTTCTTATTATTATTTTAATCTAGGAACAGGCTTAAATGATTTATTTCTTGTCTCTGTGGGGACCCACTTGGTCTCTGCCATTGCACAAGGGCCAGGCATCCACCACGGCCCCGAGCCTGGGGACAGCTCCTGCCCTCGCTTTGCCTCTGTACAGAGAGGAGCGCTGGGACACCACAGGGAATGGTCCCTGGCCTCGGCCCTCCCGACTCACCCAGCCCGGGTGTCCCAGGGCTGGGCAGTGAGCTCCTCTTGGAGATTCTCATGCTGCAGAAGCAGCTGGTGCTGCTCGTCCGGCTGCTGCACGCTGGCGAGCAGCTCTGGGATGGGTTCACATAGAGTCCCATGCCCACCAGTCCCCGGCTTGTGCGTCCCCCCTCGCAGAGTTTCCCACGTGTTCATGGGGGGACAAGTCACGAGGGAAGGCTTCACACCTTCTGCCAGTGTTTGACAGCTGAACGGCCCTTCGCAGCGCTGTGCTGCGTGCTGGTGCCGTGGCTCATCCTCCGCCCACGGCGGGCACGATCCTGCCGATGCCGGGTGGCGAGAAGGGCCTGGCAGCGCAGGGGCCCCATGCAGCTCCAGGCCCCCAGCTGTGCTGCCCGGCCAGAGCCGACCCTCTGCTCCTGGGAGCGTCGCAGGGAGCGACGGCAGCCGCGGCGCACGCTGGTTATAAACTTCCTCCGCGAGTGCCCGGCAGACAGATATCCTTGAGACTCACCTCCATCTCCCGCTCAGGTCACAGGGAGATTTAGAGATGGGGAGCTGTAGTTAAGGTCCAGATCTGCTATCTGAACTTGAGTGATGGAGGACACATTCCCGGGACATGTTTATTGTCACCCGGCGGCCCACAATCCCGCTCTCGCGGAGCCACCTCCATTCCCCGTATAATTCATGGTCTGACTCCGTGGTGGAGTGACTGATAAGGCCTTCACGCCGGGCTTGCCGGCCACATGTCTCAAGGAGACTCCAGAGGAGCTTCGGCACAATATAAATGTGGCTCCGTGTCAGCCTCAAACCCCTGGAAAATTCCCTGTCTCGAGAGTGCAGCATTTTAAGTAATAAAACCATAGAGAGATTACAACAAAATGTGACAGGAATTTATAGCCCTCTGCATGAACCTTTTACCTTAAGATGGAACAAAGTTGAGGGAAAAAAATTGCGTGGTTCACTTAGGTAACCTTTCCAACAAGCTCTCCTCAGCTCCTGGCCCCACATTCCTCTTTGCTGATTTAATAGCAGGAAAAAAACAGCCCTACGGAGAGCGGGGAGCTGGGGAAGCATGCTGCACGCCGCTCTTTGTGGCTTTAACCCTCGCCACGGCCTCCCTGCCTGATTCAGGACGGTTCCAGAGCCAAGTGAGCGCTGCCAGGCTCCTGCCAGACCCCGAAGCTGTACCGAAGGCTGGTTCTAACCCTGGTTCTCACCGAGGCCAGGAGGCTGCCAGCGGCTGTGAAACCAGCCTGGGCAGGCTCGCAGCCAGGGCAGCGGAGGAGTTTCTTTTTCCTTTTGTTTTATTTTCCCTTGAGAGACACCAAAAATCCTACAGCATCTCTAGCTTCTAATGAAAGTAAGGGCTAAGCAAAGGCTTCTGTGCATATCCACGCCCTGATGACACGGGCTATGTCTCTAAGTGCCGTGTCTTCGTACTGGGAGGTGTGTATTTTTATTGACCGTGAAAGGGTCATGTAGCATAGCTAAGCAGATTCCTGGCTCTCCCTGATACTGGATTTACTGCCACTTTCAGCAATAAAGAGTGGAATTAATCCTGAGTTTACTAATCCAAAGAGTAAACAATATCCAGTGGAGACACTCAGGCAAGATAAATGCAAGGGAGTTAAAAGCAACCGGAGTGAAATCATTGTGCTCCAAGCTAAGGAGTCATTTGAGGAGCATGAAGTCTCCAAATACAGTATTATCAAGTTGTTAATAAACGTTTCCAAAGTCTGTAATATTGAGAAAATTTTCTTTCCAATTCATCACAATAGGGGATTTTATACATGAAGCATGCTCAGTGCTGGGCAGTAATTTCATACCATACGATCTGTCAGTTAAGGCAGCATCAGTTGGAAGGACTGATCACAGCTGCTGATTCTACTTTAAGACTTAGGAGACTTTTTTCCTGCTATTTATGTAAAGCACTTAGGTTTTTTAAAACTCCCTGATACGGCCCATGGAAACAAGTAAATTCTAAGACAGTTTCTCCTCAAATGTTCCAACGCTTTACAAATTATTTATAGCCTGTTTGCAAAAGCCAGGGAAGATGCAGCACCGTCGCAGGGCCTCTGCACGCACCCTCTCATTGCACAGCACAGGGACCTGGCGCGTCGGGAGCGGCAGACGTGGCACATCCATGAAGGGTCACTGGCCCCAGACCAGGCTGAGCCCATGGCCAGGGAGCGCTGCTCTGTCCGAGGGCTTTGAGGTGCTGTGAGAGTGCTCAGTTGTTCCGCCGAAAAATCCTGTCCGTGCTGGAAAGCAGCAGCATGGGACATTGCACCCTGTCTCCTGTCACTTTGTACAACTTGGGGCCAAATCTCAGAGGGCAAATTAGAGTCAACTGTGCCAAAGGGTGCATTTCTCTGTTGCTCCTTAAAGACTAATGCCAGAGCTGTGTGCGGCAAGAGTCAGTACTTGCATTGCGAAAAAAGGGCAACCGCCCCCAGAATAAAGGGAGAAGGGGACACACAGTTCTGCAGGGTGCATGCCCCGAATTGTAATATAACAGGATAAAATAATCAGTCCCACTAGTTTTGTAAATAGAGAGACTGTGCACTGAGCGTGGGAGTGAAGTCCCAGCTCCGCCCCAGGATCGAGCTGAGGCCCTGAGAAGTGCAGAGGACAGAACTGCTGCCTGTTTAAATAAAGTGACAACTTTTGTCTCCAGTGCAAAAAACCCTGACACTTTCAACAGCACTGCATTCCCATACAGCATTTCTGTACATATTTTATGTTATCTTGGGTCACCGCTGTGCTTGTTAAATAATTAAAGGCAGTGAATGTGTTATTTACTGTCCATTTAGTGCACCAGACCCATAGCTTCACTTTGATTTTCAGTCCGTAAGGAGCCGTGACACGGCCCTGGAGAACACTTCCGCAGCGTTAATTAGCGTGGCACAGCACAAACCTGCACCACTCTTATTATTTCCAAGTCAGAAATAATATTTGATTGTTAATTTTATTGGTTAATAAATTCTTGAAATATTAATTTCTATTTTTGTAGACACTATTTTATAGCTACCAGATATGTCAGAGCGAAGTCCTACCATGGTTTCAGGGACCATTTAATAGCAGCACCTCTGTGCCTTCTCTGTGCGTAAGCCAACAGCTGTAACACAGGAAGGCTCCGGGCGAGGCCGGGGGACTCTGCTGCGTGTGGCCGCTTCGCGCTCAGGGCGCACACACCGGCCACTCTCACCCAGCGGTCCGACGGCTCGCAGCCCCCGTGCTCGGTCACTGCAGGTGCCAGGCCCCCAGACCGGATTTTTTTGTTGCTTGACCAACTTCTACAACCCTATTTTCATAATCGGGGTTGTGTCTGACTCCTTTTTTGAACTTGAAATGTGGCAGAAAATGGAAAGGGTGGGGAAAAAAAATCCTGATGAATGGAAACTTCTTCCTATAGAAGAATGTTTTAATTTGTCACACTCATACAAGGATAAGTTGGTTGGGTAAAGAAAAGAGTACAAATTATCATCCCTTCAAAGCTTTCCCATTTAACCACTTTATTGCAATACAACTGCCCATAACATTTGCTTTTAAAGCCCATGATGCTGAGTGTAGTTATTACATTGCATACATAAAAGATGTTTACAATTTTTTATATATATGTAAAATGTTGATCCCCTGGGCCACATTGATTTGTGCTGGCTTCACGGCTGGCTTGGTGCGGGAATTTCCCAAAGAGATGTGATTAGGCTGCAGGGAACTTTCATTCTTTTTTCCCTTTTTAATCTCCTGCTTACCAATTTAAAGGGCTTATCTCGCATTCCATTTGCCTCAAAATTTCCCGGCGGTGTCGGGGTACCTGAGCTTGGGAGCACGCGGCACACACAGGATCACACTCTTCATTTTCAAAACGCATTGGGGCTGTAGACGAAGTTGGGTCGATTTAATAGTTCCTGGTTGTTTCTCTAGTAGAAAACTGATCTGGGACAAATGTATTAATTAATACCTGCCTGCGGCGGCCGAGGGACGGGCAGGGTGGGGACCGGGGCTCTACGCAGGGGGAGAAGGGACAGCCGGGGGGACAGAGCTGTGAGTTGGGTGCCACAGTTTGTCCCCTCTTAGCAGTGATCTCCGCTGCTCTTTGGGAGTAGTCTCAGCTGCACCGCAGTGACGGGCGGAGACCTCCCACCACCAACACCCCGGAAAGAGGCACTGCCAGGACAGGCACTGGCTCCCTGTCCCCTGTGCCGTGAGGGACCCGTGAGTAGAGTGCTGGAAAGGGCTGAGCCTGTGGAGAATTTTGTAAAAAGTTTCCATTTTTGTAAAGCAACTGAAAGGACAAATAATTTCCCAGTAATTTGTTTTATAATGAGCAGCGGGTTGTAATTAAGATGGTATTCATTTTAAAGAAATTAACTGTTCTCCAACAGAGAGGAAGAAAAGTGGTTTATAGTTTCAATCTTCGAACTTTGACAAGCTAATCTTTAGAGTGAAATAATAATGGGGAAAAATGTTGGAGACTTCTCATAAAAGCCCGTGGAAAAATGAACAAACTCCAAGGAAGTGGAAAGTATCCAAAGTTTAAATGGGGGGTCTGTGGAAGGGATCTGGACAGGTCTGGGCGGCGGAGGGGAGGTGACTGCAGGCAGTCACTGCTCCAGCCCCGAGGGAGGGTGTCCGCGCTCAGCTCATCCCCAGGACAGCGGTGTCCAGCAGCTCTCCTGAAGATTGCAGCCTATGTGGATAAATGGGAAGAGAAATTTACTGTTTATTTACATATTCGCTGTCTCCCAGCCTAGAGCTGATTGGAGAGAAAACAAAAGGATGCATTTTTAAATATTCACTGCATTTAAGAAAAAAATGAATACAATGGCAACATTTGCACTCATTTCCCTTTCTGGAAGAAGAGCAGCAGGGTTTTTATCTGTATATTATACATTTTTAAAAGACTCTAAGCGTAATCCAGAATATTAGACACTATTGAGCTTTGCACAGGTACCTGGCAAAATGGTTTAAACATTTATTAAATATAGAATGATAAAATACCTTGAAGATCACTTCCAATCAACACAGTTTCTGCTGTGGAAAATCATGTCTCATTAATCTGTTAGAATACTTTGAACCTACCAATATATAAATGGATAAAAGAGAATATCTTGACATATTTTTAGACTTTCAAAAGGCTTTTAATGAGGTCTTCCCACAGGATTTCTTAGGAAACAAGATAAAAATGGGGGTAAGAGATACAGTAGCATTATGAATCAATAAGACGGACTGAGAGGAAGGAAACAGAGGCGGTAGACAGTCCTTTATTAATCAATGTAAAGGGTCAGCAGCAGCGTGATACACGGTTGCACACTCAATCTAATGGCATTAATATATTAATTACTGACCTGGAAAAGGAAAAAGTTGTACAGATTACTTAACTTTGGAAAAGATGGAAGAAATTCAGAGAAATTTGGCCCAGGCAGAAGAATGAATGATGTGATAGCGAGTGAAGGCTGATGTTGAGAAATATGAACGTTCTAAACCCCAGAACTTATACATCCCCTGCATATAAGGAATGACAGTGTCCGTGGGGTGGAGTGGTGCTCTGTGCAGAGGACACCACGAGAGGTCCAAGCCAAGCAGTGGTGGCCAGGCCCAACCTGTGGAGAAGGGAATCCCTGAATGTCTGACAGCCATCAATCTGTTCTGTCTCACCAAAGAAGGGATTGCTTTGGGTGAGGGGAGGCTGTGGCAGTGATGCTTGAACACTCTGGCCCCCGGTATGCAAGCCCATAGGCTGACTCTAGAAGCTCCGGCACGGGCAACGTATCCACACATTCCAGGATTTATAAAGCTTAGTGCTGCATGTTCATTTTTCCAGATAGTTTCTCTTACTGCTGCTCTGGAAATGCATTCCAGTTAGACACCAGTATTCGGGCTCCCAGCCCCGCAGCGGTTGGCGGTGCTGAGTGGTGACACTGCGTGGTCCCTGCAGGTGCAGTCTGGCAGGCCTGGCTCACCTCCACGGGTGCTTTACTGTAACCATACGTCTCTGCTTTCAGTGCCTTCGCAGTAGATCTCGGCACTTAAAAGAAGGTAAAAAGAGGAAAATCAACGTGCTCTCAGTGTGAACCCCAGGTCCACCCTGCTCGCACAGTTGTCTGCACTGCCCTCTCCTCGTGCCCTGCCTGTGTCGCGGGGGCAGGTCTGTCCAGGCACCAGCTCCTGCTGCAGTGTGGGGCTGGGGTGCAGGTGGGGTCCTGGGGCTCAGCAGCTCTTTGGAGGCACCTATGGAAAGAAAAGCTGCAGTGAGGGGCCAAGCACGCACCTCGGCTTCACTCTTCTAAACCAGCACAGATGCCAAGGGCACCAAGCCCCGCTGTCCTTCCCAGCTCCCACGCAGTGGCTGCGGGTCGCAGGGGCAGATTGAACGTGTTGGGGGATGGCAGCTTCTCGCCCTCCCGCAGCACGGCCATGGCCATTCGGAGAGCACGCGACAGCAGCACCCGCAGCGCGCGGGAGCCAAACCCAGCATCCCGGAGGGGCCTCGCTGAGCTTGGAGAGCTCGGCAGCTTAATTGTCTTGTTAAATATAAATGGGCTGGTGATTTCTTAAAACTGGAAGAGTGTGGAAGGCCATTGCGAGGATAATACCAGTGGTATTTAAAAATTAAAATCTGCTGTAGCCAATCATAGCAGCAGCAGCATTTGTCCTTTGGAGTCTGACTTTGATAGTCACTCGTGGATGCTATAAACACAGAAGCTATGCTTGCAGCTAAGCAATAAAGTGACTGGTGCATTTCTTTTTACTTTATACACCACTGTATTGATTTTGTAGTTTATTTTTTCTTGGAGGAGAAACTAAGGTATTGCGATTTCATTTAGGTACTGCATTATAATTTCCCCGATGATTTTGTCAAATGTTCCTGAAGGAGAACACCTTCTCACAGTGAGCAGGATTCAAAGACACAGAGCCGACTAATCCATACCTAATTGGATGAAATCGTTATGCACTTTCCCTCCTTTTGGATGTTTTTTTCAGAGTTCTTGGTTCCTTGGGGATCCTAAAAGCCACTGAAGAGGTTATTATAGTATGTCCTCGGGGATGTTTAATACCCTAGCCCTGTTCAGACATGCAAATAATCTAATTCAAAAGCTTCCTAATTAGCAAGCCAGCTACAGTTCTGGATAAGGGGAGAGAGAGAGAGATCTAAAAGGACTGTGCTTTTTCCTTTTATAGGCTGCTATTGTGCAAAAGGCAGCATAATGGATAAAAAGTAATTGTTCTGATTTTAATTGCGATCCACTATTTATAGTTTTGTTCTGTCATCTGAATAATGAGGGGATTTTGTTCATGCAGCCTGCACTAAACACGCTGCAACTTCGTTTACACAGAATGCAGCGCGCGCCTGGTGTTTCCTCCTGGAAGCACAATCTTGCATAGCAGAGATGATCCAAGTAAAAGATGTTAAGCTCGTTAATGAATTAGCCATTTAATTAACATAATTAGGGATAATTATTTTCTTTTAATCTATTGCCAATTTTAGGACAATTAAACTAAACAATGGTGAAGCAGATCACAGAGGGTCCTGCACAATCCTCATAAATGATCTTGCCCAAAGTAAACTGTTATTAAATGTTGGGCATGTGAAGGTGGACGGACACGAGGGCAGGCTCCTCCATGGTGACCCCCCCGTGTGGATGAGATCCCTCATCCTTACAAAAGGCTTCTCCTCCCAGGATGGGTGTCCGTGGGACTGACCATCCGCTCAGGTGCAGACCGGCCTTTCTGAGGCAGAGCTTCTGCCAGCCCCTCTGATTTCTGTCGTCCTCGGCTCTGCACCCAGGCTGATGCTGCACTGAATTGTGCTGCAAAGTCCAGACAAATATTAAATTTATCAGTATCCCACAACTCAGCTGGTGTGAAGCCCCCAGATACCTGTACTCTTTACAAATGAAATGCAGGAACATCCTCAGCGCAGCAGTATCCCAAAGGCTGCACCATCCTGACAGCCTCAGCGTTGCCCTGAGAGGGTCCCCCGTGTGTGGTGCAGGGGCAGGACCGCCAATCCCCACACCCTTGGCTGCTACTGCCCTGACGGCACCGCTGGCAGCAGGAGCAGAGGGGCTGCAGGAGCGACCTGTGCTTGGGGGGCAGGAGAGAAGGGGGGTTAGTGCAAGGAGCTGGTGCTGAGCCTAGAGCAGCACAAGGGGAGAGGTTGGCCCTGGTTTTATGCTTCCCAACGCTACCACCTGGGTGCCTGAGCTGGTTCCCAGTGCCCAATGGGCTCCTCTGTCCTTCTGCAGGCTGGGAGATCTCCTGAGCAAGGTCAGTGAAGGGCTTGTACAATTCCTTCTGCTAAATACAAATATTTACTGTGAGGCAACAAAGTATTTCTTTGGTGTTTGGTTTTATTCTCCTAATAGACAAAAAACCCAAAACAAAACAAACCAGATGACCCCCCGCTCCCCCCGCCTCTGCTCATTAAAACCCAAACTTGCAGGAAACAGTAACATCTGAACAACTCTAGTGACCAAATATTTACAGGTTTTTTAAGTGGTCTGTATTAGGCAACTTACATGTAGGTGTGGTATGACGTGTCTATAGGGCACCTGAAGTTCAGTAGCTTCTGCTTTCCTCTAATGCTTTCTCAGAGTGCTCTAAGTATCCAAAATAAAAAAAAATGAGAAGTTAAAAAATAAAAGTTTTAAAGTCTGAACCTACTCCACTGCCTGATAAACCTCAAGTGACAGGGCTTCTCAAAGCCTTCCTCTAACTGCTGCAGTCCGGGTGTGCAGTCAGCGGTCTGGAAGGACACCGTGTGCCCCCTGTGCCATGGAGAGGCTGCAGCAGGGGGAAGGAGCAGGGGCAGGATCAACAGGCCTGGGAATGTCATCGCTTGCCCACTGCTGAGTCTCATGTCCCACATTTTGGTGCTGATCTCTAGCTCCCCGTGCTGCAGGACCAGTCCTGGCCTTTCTCTCCATGCCTCCCAAGCCCCTTTCATGGGTGGCTCCCAACACAGGGCTCTGGGAGGGGGCTGGCTGTGGCACCTGCCTCCACACCTCCCTCCCTCACACCCTGCACACCCCACACTTCTCCTGGCTGTCTGGAGCCAGTGACACCACAGGGCAGTGGCTTTTGGCCAATGTCTGGGGTTTGCCAAGCCTGTCCCTCCAGGTGACGTGCACTCTGCCTCACGTGGCACTGCTCGTCACTTCATTATCCTATTAGATTCCCACACAGCACCTGCTCAATTGGAGCCTCGTGTGCTAGCAATTAATATGTTATGCCCTGATTAATTAGCAGGGTTAATTATGATTGCTGTTGCTTAAACCTATGTAGAGAGAGATGGCATCATGTTGCTGTGACTTGCAGCACTGAGGATGCACCCCTGGGAACTGGGACCAGCACGTGTCAGCATCAGGCCCTCCCCGTGGGACACGTACTTGTTCCTGCCGTGCTGTGAGCTTGGGAGCCGTGTCCCTGCTTGCTCTGATTAGTCCTTGAAGGGTGGCACCTTCCAGCTCCTTGGTGATGAAAGCCAGCCCAACCGGTTGATCCCACAGGTGCTGGAGGCATCTTCTGTGCTTGTCCACATTTTATCCAGTGTAACTTTAAAGGGAGTTGTTTACAAGAGTGCAGTCACCAAACTGATGCCAATCGTGACAGACTTCACTGGGCTTTCACAGTGCTCAGGAGTTTCTCACCAGCTTTCACAGCCACGGGCACCAGTGCCCACCCCTGGGAGCCACAGCTGGGTGCCACTTCAGCTCGGAGTGGTCAGAGCAGGACAAGGGCAATGTGTCCAGGGGGTACCTGGGTAGGAATTCCTCTGCTCTGCAGCCACAAAAGCTGGGTGAGAAGAGCTGGGCAGGCTCAAACCCAGCAGAGCTGAGCAGCCCCAGTTTCCCGTTAAGCTTTTGATTTGTCTGTGTGTGAAATAGTGAGACCTGGGGCCTTTTTGGCAGTTGTGAGTGAGAGATGACCACCCTTCTCATTGACTTATCCTTTTGAAGCTATCATCACTCATCTCTCTTGGGAAGGGAATGTGAGGCACTGGTAAATAATATAGGGTAGTGTATTTCTTTATCTCCCATAGTGTGTTGTCTCCTACATGCTGTTCTGTTCTAACAACATCCATCAAGACAAATGCATACCTGAAAGCAGCCTCCCTCAAACCTCGGAAATCTTTTTCTGAGGTCACAAACTATACAGAAAAGACAAAGAAGAAACAAGAAGGAAATTGCACAAACAATTAAACATTTTTTTTCCAGAGACATAGAGGATTCCCCTTGTCTGCACGAGGCAAGCACCAAAATAAGAATGCCACATCTCAAACACAAGGCAATCTATTATTCTCAGAGCAGTAACATGATACATTATCAGCCACCTTATCCTAGCAAAATGTATCATTACCTGCACTTTCTGCACTTTCCAGATCAATCCACTTTAAAAATGTAGTAATATAGAAGGGTATTAGGTACTAGAAAACTCATTATGAAAATGGCGCACTCAAATTCTTTAAAGGTGATATTTCATAAAATATACTATGCCTAGCTCTTGGCTCAATCATTCTTTTTAATAGCTCCATAGCAGCCAGAAAATAAAGTATTCATGAAGATTGAAGAAGATGATCCCATGAACTTCAATTTAATTGGTGCAAATTAAAACGATCCATCTTTTCACGCTGCCCGTCTATCTCCAATCATCAGTGCACCGCACGTCCAGCACCCTGATTACAATTATCTTTTAATAGGAAAACTTGTCACTTTTTGTGTGATTTACATAAGCTTGCACAAACTTACTGGTATCATTTAGGGTTGGAATGTATGATATTTTTTTTTTCATTCAAGTCCCCTGATATAGTTGGGGGGGGGGACCCAGAGGTGAGGTGAGCTCTTGGCAGGGGGCTCATTTACTGCACTTAAAGCCTGGACTTGTACGAGAAGAATGCCAGAAATCACCCTTCAATACATCTTCATTCACCAGACCTCCCCCCAAAGAAGTGCTAATGCAGCCGGATTTCATGGTGTCTTTGCAATGACCATTGCAATTACAATACAAAAACCTAGATGACATTTTGACTTTTAATTAGGAGGGAAATGATGCTGGTCCCTGCTGATGGCTCTCTCTCTCCCTCCAACTGCTCCTAGCACTCCCGTCCTGAGAAGGTACCCTGCAGGGTTTAATAAGCCATCAAATCATAGTGGTGTGGGACGTATTCTCAAGAGTTCAAATAAAATTACCATAAATGCATGTTTACTGTGCCTGGCTTAGCGTCTGGGATCTGGCTGAGGGCCTCCAGCCAGGAGCAGCAAAAAGGACCCACAGTATTAATTATTGTTACTATCATTATTACTATTTTCTTTGTGATGGCCACAATCCAGCAGCGAGGATGCTGCGGAATGATTCATTGCCTGAAGCCATTTATGTATAATATGTTTCAATTTCGTTTCCTTATCTTTGAAAGGCAACCGTCCTTATCACAGATGGCTTCCATGCCTTGAGATGTCGTGAGATTTAGCTGTGCCTTCTGAGGCTGGGTTTTTCTATGCATTGAAATAATGAGCATTGTTTAGCTGTTGTCTGTGCATTCCCCGACAGCGTTATCCCTAAACGAGAGGCAGGCAGCCCATGGAATGACAGACGCAACCCGTGCGCTCTTTGTGATCTCACTGAACCTCTCACACCTCTGCTGGAGCACGTGGAGGGGCAGCTTTTAATAAGCGCTGATTTGCAGCTCCCTCTTCCCCGCAGCCGCGGAGAGCGGCTGGAAGCGCCCTGCTGCAGAGCACGGCGCGGGCCCTGCAGAGGTTATCAGCCTGTGAGTATTAAACTTTTTAGCACATCCACCGCAAAGCAATTTGGAGGACTCCTCTGCTGGTGGAGTTCAAATGAAACTCATGGCTGATCTCATTAAGCACTTGTCTCATTTTGGTGCATGAATATTAAATAGGAACGTGTGTGAGCAGGAATCTACAGAAGGGAACATATTTCCTTGCAGCTTGGTGCTTGGTGCAGCTGCCAGCGCTGCTGGACCAATGTCCCCAGGGTCTGGCCCTGCCTCCAGTGGTGGTGGGGTGGTGGCAGAGGGTGCAGCCCAGCTCCCTGCCCACCTGCACCCCAGGCCTCCCCGCTTCCCCAGGCTGGGCACCCCCCAACACTGCTCCCCAGGCAGCTGCCAGAGCTCTCCCCATCAGTCTTGTGTCACAGCAAACAGTGCCGGCCGCTGTGACCCAAGTAAACTCCAATCCACTTGATCTGCCAGGGGAACGTGCAGTGCTGACCTGCCATAAATCCCCAGGGCGGCAGGAGCAGCGTCCGGCACCTACTCCCTCCTGGCCCCGGGGCTGCTGCCCACCTGCCGCGCTCCCCGGTAAGCAGGTAATCATGAGCTGCCACAGAAAGGTGACCCATTACTGTGATGGATTTGGTGTGAAAAACAAATGGACTGAGACCTGCGGATTGCTGTCCTTACTGCACCTTGGCCTTTTGTTCTGTCATATCAATATCCGCATGGGGCCTCATTACACGCTGCTCCCGCGTGGTGACGGGAGCGCGGGGTCAGCACCGCGCACCACACTCGGCCACACCGGACAGCTTCACCCCAGGGCACACCGGGGTGCACAACACCCAACCCCGCTGGGCACTGCCTGGGACCCCTCAGCCCTGCGGCACCAGGAGGAAGAGCCGGGGGTCCCGCAGCATGCTCCTGCCCCGCCATCCCCCCAGGCCTCCCCGCAGCCTTCCCCGCTGGCACTGCAGCAGCGCACATGTGCAGGATGGGCATGGACATCAGCTCCACTGAGCACACCTGGGGCCGTGATCAGGTTTTATTCTGCTTTCCTTCCACCTTGGGGCCCCAGGGGCAGGTGGCAGGTTGTGGGGTTGCAGGAGCTCACCTCACCATGCCATGCACTGCACACAAAGCCAAGTTCTGTGCTATTTGCTCAACATGGAAGATGAGAAGTTAAAAAAAGGGAAACGTTTTACACCATATGCCAATCCAGTAATATAAACAATCCCATAATACATTAGCAATGCATCTAAATGCTGCCGGGCAGACTTGCTCTTTCCTCTCTCAGCGAGGCTCAGCTCTCTGGACGGTGAATGGGCTCAGCCTCAGCACCACGAGCTGCTGGAGCTGAACCGTGCCCAGCACATGGCACAGCCCAACCACTTTGGCTGTGCTTGCAGCAGCACCCCAGGAGCCTGCAGCAGCCAGGGAGCAAGAGGTGTAGGGACGTCTGCCATCGCTGCAGGGAGGAGGAGGAGGGGGGGAGGAGGGAGAGCCAGCAGAGCTGACCTTGAGGCTGCCTGGGACTGACCCTGAAGCAGAGAGATTCTCCATTCTGTTCACAGGCACTGTCATCTCTCACCTTGCAGAGAGCGCTCTCCTTGCCCATTTATCATCACAAATGTTTCTATTTAGGCTTATTTGTTTGTACAGTTAAGCCCTGTTACATTTACACCAAGAAGAAGGACAAATTGTGATTTTATCCAATGTTAGATCATATCACTCCTTGCTACAACATTCACAGCATTAATAAGGATAAAGGGAGACTTTGGAGAAATCCAATAACAGAGCACAAGCGATAACGGCCCAGCGAAAGTGCTCTGGGGAGGGAGCGCGATTGCACCGCGGAGCCTCTGCCGCGGATCGTCCCTTTGTGCACACCTTGCATTGTCTCGCCAGGAAGGGATTTCTGATCTGGCTGAACGAGGCTAACGCAATTCCAGCGACGAGGTCCTGCTCATTAACGAGCATCAGTCTGCCCGCGGGAACCCTTCATTTCCTGAAAAATACCCAGCTCTTACAGAAAGCACTGAAAACCTGCGAGGTTCCCAGATCTTCCCCCCAGCACCCACCAGGTACAGAAATGGGGTTTTTTTTGGTAAGGACAGAAGTGGTGGCAGAAATGTGCCAAAACAATGGCAAGCTGGGGAAAACAGAACACATGAAGGCAGAGAGCAGAGCCCAGAAAGCAGGCTGGAGTGAGAGGATGCAAATCCATTGCTGAGCTCATGAGAACAGCTCTTAAGCAAGAGGCCACTACCCCAAGCCCTGGACATCCCCAGGAATGCCACAGCACTCACCACTGCCAGGCAAAGCCGTGCCCACTCTGCGGCTGTGTGCTGCTTGACCTACTGTCACCTTGGTGTCCATGTGCAGAGCACCAGGAAGAACCTGTGTGGACGTGTTACCGTGCCCGTAGCAGAAGCCTCTTTACCAGCACCTTCATGCTCCCAGCTGTCCGTTTGTAAGCTGCTCCTGGCCTAGGAAAACTCATTGCCCTACCATGTCTGTGTCAGGAGCAGCATGTATTAGACACCAGAGCCCACCTGCACTCGTACAACTGGAAGAGTTCCCTTGGGGATTGGCACCTTTTTCCAGTGGGAAGCCACAGTGGATGCAAAACTGTAAAAAAAAAAAACCACAAAAACCCTTCCCTAATGCTGTGCTGCAAGAAGCACTTGCTCAGGATGGTGTGGAGCTTAGGAGAGCAGCCAGGGCCGTGCCACAGGCTTCCTCCTGCCTCCCCTTGGCAAAATGCCGGGCAGCAGTGCTGGGTAGTGGGGCGGCAGCCCCGGGGTCCCCTCAGCGGGCGGCTGTGCCGGAGCACGCTGAGACTGCTGTGTCTGCTAGCTCTGGCCTGGGAGTTCCTGCCTCAAACCAATCATCATTTATGTTATCCTTACCGAGGAGGGCACGGACCTTCAATCATTCTTCCTAGTTAGACACAATCATCAGCCAGATTTGTCTTGTTTAGCTGAAATACATACACAGTAACTACACAGCCCCGCAGACTGTCAGCGGATGGTCTCCTAATCCCGCACACCGAGCCCTCCTGGTCCCCGCGTGGGTTTTTAAAGGGCCAGGTTTGGCTCGCAGTCTGCTCTCCTCCACGCCAACACACTTTCTAGGAACACAGCTGCTGCTTCAGAGCAACTCCAGCCATTTCCAGGAGCAGAAGACTGTGCCAGCCCACTGGCAGAGCACAGGCCAAGCAGCCTTTGCTGGCAACCCTTACAAAATGTGCATTCCTGGTAATCAGATCCTAAGGGATTTCTAACCAGCACCCATGTTTCCTGCGTAGGGCAGGGGAGGCTCTGCAGATCACTCAGGGCCAGTGGCCACGGGGACACGTGGAGGCGGAGCGAGTGCATGAGCACAGTGAGATGGGGACGTGACACCCAACAGCCTGACTGGAGCTGCTGGGGTGGGCTGGCTGACACTGGCTCCCTGCCAGAGGGTCCCACTCGGCAGCACTGTGGCACTGGCTGCTCCGGACACCCCTTGGCTACAGCCGGGTCCTGCTCACCATGGGCACTCACTATTTTAATCAGTTCTCAGCTGCTGTGCTCCTGACCTGATCCAGCCTTTAGTGGACTGTCCGCACCCCGGCGAGCGAGGGCATGGCGAAGGCAGTCCCTGCAGGGAGCGAGCGCTGTCAGGCGGCTGCGACGGCTCCTTCTCGATGCACATACATTTTCTGGGGGTTTTATGATCAGCTTAAGATTTCTTTTGCATCTGCCAAGAAACTATTTTCACAAATAAGTATGTAAATCCTCTGTAAATGTATGCTAATTACTTATTTTAATTACAATGTAAATAAGTAATTACTGAATAATTTTAAAGTATTTACATGGGGGTTGTGTGATTTAAAAGCTAACTTGTTGGAAGTATAAAAACTGTAAATTTTACAGTAATTATACCACAATTTATACACTGCGGCCAAATACAATTTCCACGTGCTTCATAAGAGATAGATAAATAAATATGTAATTCCTCAGTAATTACTGCATAATAACAAAACTATTGCATGTTTATTTCTTCCCCGTTAAGTGAAAGATGCCCCTACAGTAAAACAAATTCAGGTCGGGATTTTTCTCAAGGCTAATGAACATTCACCCACCCGATCCTCAGGAAGTTCTTAAGGAAAGGAAGGAAGGAAAATTCTGGAAGAGGCTTCTAAAGAGAGGGGAGGTATAAAAGGAGGAAAACTGATGCACGGGAAGCCCAGGGAAAAGCCGTCTGCAGCACCCTCACCCCTTCCCCGATTGCTTGGGGCCTGGGCACCGGTGGCCTCGACTCTGCCAGATGTTTCTGATGGGTCTGTGCCGTGCCAAGGCTGCCAGGCGTGGGGCTCCAGGGACCCCCCCCGGCCCCAGCCACCATCTCTCTTGGCTGCTGTTTCCTGCAAATGCTGGAGCAGAGCTCGGCAGGAAATTGGCAATCAAAAGGTGAGTATATAAACAGTTAAATTATATTTCCTGTGGGGTATTTTTTATTAATTTCATTGCAATAATATGTTAAACACCAGCACTGTGAAAATTAGTGTTAATGAACATTAAATGTGTTGGACGATTTAAATGGTGTGTATATATCACCCCTCTTATTATTGGGATTGGCCCAGTGGTAATATCCTTTTATCGATCCTCTGCCGTTCTCCTTGTCCCTGTCCCTGTGGAAGTGGTCATGAAGGACACGGTAAGCACACGGCTATCAGAGACATAATCTTTTAGCACTTTAATAACACAGTGAGCAGCCATCGCCTTCCAGCCCTTAATAACTGTCTCCGTCAGCTCTTTAGAATTTGCAGATTACAGAGTCGGTCTAAATCTTCCCTGAAAAGGCCAGGCGCATTAACGAGCCTACCTGGGCCCCGCCGCTGCGTCCTCCCGCGCCCAGGGCGGGCTCTCGCACGCTGCCTCCTCCCCAGAATAGATGCTCCACAGCCTATTTAGAGTCAGGAAGATACAGGGATCTATATATAGATTTTGTATTCCAGCTCGCGGTGCTCTGCCTCATGCCCATGCGTGCAGCTCGCCTCTAAGATCCGCTGTTAATTAGGTTTGCACCGTAGCACAGCTCTAACGGAGCAGGTGTGGGCGGGGGGTTGGCTGCCGTGGGCTCATTAGGGCCGAAGACGGATTTCTCCGCAGCGCACACGTGCGCGGGGCCGCGTCGAGCCACTCGGCACCGGCAGTTGCAGAGGCGAAGCGAGAGCCTGTGGCACGTGGACCTGTGCTGGGGCCTCTCCCTGTGACCCGGGCTCCGCTCCTGGCGCTGCCCCCAGAAGAGCCGCACGCCGCTGCGGCCGCTTCAGTGACCGAGCCGGGAACGCTTCGGAACTCCGCAGCCGCGGAGCGTCCACCCCGGGGTCCCCCCTCTTTGCACGCCGCCGCACCGCCACCCCCGCCTGTTCACACCACTGGCGTCGTTTGGCGGCACCGTGACACCAGAGCCGCGCTCGGGGCTCAGGGGCTCGTTCTCAGTGGCTCTGTAGTTGGACAAATATTTTCTTTCCAGGTGGCAGGCAGCGGGTGACCCCAGATTATGTAAACCTGGCGAGGAAAGCAGAACTATGAATTTCCTCGTCGGCTCTTTCCTGATGCTCAGCAATACAATGCCAGTGCTTCACGAACACAAATTGAACTCTCCTGCTCGATGTCGTTACACAGTGACGTGCTAATATTATCCTCATTGGGGAACCAAGATATTTTTATGCCTCTGCACTCATCTTACATCTAAGTTTTGCTAATAACTAGATTTGTGCAGTTGCACAGCTTTAAAAGAACAGGTTAAGGGGAAAATTGATATGTATTCAGTAACTCTCAGTACCTGGGTGAAGCTGCTTTTTTTTTTCCTCCCAGAACACTTAGCATTTCTACAGCCTCGCACATGTTCCAACCATGGGCCCCACTCGGCTGCATTCCTGGTGGGATTATATTACTATTCCAAAGGATTTTAAAAAATTAATGATAAAACGTCTGCGAGATCAGTGGGACGTGAGCGTGCCGCCGTACACCAAAACCTCTCCACAGCTGGAATTAGTTTTATTGCAAAATGCACTGGAATATGAGCAAAGGCAGAGCTTCAAAGCCATGCTCTTCCCTAAACTATGGTAGATTTTCAAAGAATTTGTAAAATGTCCTTTCCGAGGAGAGGGGACGATTTCGAGCCTTTGGTCTGGAGTGTAAAGGAGCTCAGGTTTTTGAGTAAGCGGTTATGAAGGTTGCTACGGTGTCAGCGTATCTTTGCTCCAAGCCCACCCTTGGATATGAAATTCCTAAAATGATCCGTACGGCTCTCGGTGCGTTATCTACTTGTTCAGGACCCTGTACAGCACTTAGGCGGAGGAAGCTTCAGCACAACCCTGCCCAGGAAGGGCAGCTGGCAGCTGGCCCGCTGTCTGCAGGGACGGTGTTTTGCAGAGGCCGCTTGGCAGCGCAGGCAGCGTTTCTAATTGTATTTTTTCTAAATTTCTGCTTTATAAAGAATTCAATTTGTTTTATTGTTTGAGATTCATATCCAACGTTGCAGAGTAAATTTAATACACAGTGGTTACACTTTAAAGTGTTTTAGTTAATAAAATGCATAAAAATAAATAGGAAAATCAATGCTTTTGTTAATATGCTGTCATTTTTACACATTTTAAAATTCATAGCAGCTCTTAAAGCACGCCACAAGTGTAGTGGGCTCTGCTTTGGTAAACAGCTGAAGATGCTGAGCAGACAAAAATAGTCATCCAAAGTTTGGTTAGAAAGTTTAAGCCCCTGAGTTTCAAAATGCCCTGGTTTGCCACACAGGGGGAGCTCAGGCTCCAGCATCCTCCTGGCCCCCTCCAGGCATGAGCAGGGCTGGGGTGGCCATGGGCTCCCCAAAGCCCCTTCCCAAAAGCGACTCGCTGTCCTCCCCCAGAGCCAGGAGGGGACGTGAGCAGCTCCCTGCCCACCCGGCTGCGGGGGCACATCAGCCCCGCAGGCACCCAGAGCCCTTCCCCGGCAGCTGGGTGAGACGTGCTGAGGGCAGCACGTGCCACACAGCCTCAGAGTTCCAGCGACGGCCTCGAGCGCTCGTCCTGCACTCAGCCTTGCGTCCCCAGCACGGCTCTTCCCGCAGCGGGGGCCCTGGCCTGGCCCTGCCTCTGCCCCGGCTTTGGGACTTGGCCTTGTACGGTCTCATTTAGTCTCCGGGTTTTTCCACAGCAGACTCCAGTCGTGTAATTGCTTTACTGGGCTGTCCCATGAGACACAGAGTGGAGGCACCGAAGTGCAATCTATAACCCTCTTACACCGTTCAGATGCTTATTACTATGTCGAGCCTCTGTCTTGGACAAAATATTTTGATGGCATTAGGTAGGTTTGTAGCTTGACATTTCTTCTGTCCACGAAGGGGAAAAAAACAGTCTCTCAGAACATGATGGGGACAATTAAAAGTGAATGAAACAGAAAATTTCAAACTTGGCTCGTGGAAATCTACCCTGCGCATGGTTAAGATTCCCCCTCTAGAAAAATAACCGTGTGGATTCAAGCAATTAGAGAGGTAAATATCCTCCCGCGGTATGCAAACAAAAAGATCCACAAGGAGACAGAGAGATGGAGTAGGAAATCCCATTTTCTTTGTGACTTTTTAAACCGCACAGTGTTAACAGCCACATGGAAAATCTTTCTCATTAACACCTAGGGCTCAAGGGAAATGTTGTCGACGAACGCCTTATTGCATATAACCCCAAACCCTTTAGGACCTTGAGACGCTCAGACGAACTGGAGTAATGACCTGGAAATAGTCCTCTGGGCCTGCTGCAATAATGATGTGGCTGGCTGTATTTTTTTAATATGAGGAAAGAGATTAAAGAAAATAACAGCCCTGCTTGACTCGTTCATTATTACTGAGGTGAAGTGACCACTAAGAAATGATGACAGAAACCTTGCTCACCAGTCACCGGGACCCAAATGGGGCTGCGGAGGTTTCAGACGCTGCCTGCCTGAAGGCAGCATAATAAATTCAGACATTATCTGATATGGATGTATCATAATGAAAAATAAATTTGCAAAACAGTCTGATATGAGTTAATCCATAAAGTATTTTATTACTTCATTTTCTTACATTGAATCCATCATGCATTTTTCTGGCAGCACATTTTTAATTACTTTTAATTTAAATATATGCATCCGATGCTCAGATTGGTTTTGACAATGGTAAATTTAAAAAAAAAAAAAAAAAGAGCAATTATAGTGCCTCTCCACCCCCTGCTCTCCGCAGTCCTTCCCCTGCAGACAGCGCAGTGCTCCAGCAGCCCTGGCCTAGCACAGGGAGGCTCCTGCCGGTCAGGATCTGGCCCCGAGCCCTGGCAAGGCTGGCGGAGGCGGCACTGGGTGCCCAGAACTCCTTGCCCTTCGCTGCCATCTTGCCTAGGGGTACGGAAACGCCTCGTCCTGCACACTGGCTCCGGTGCGCGGCTCCTCCGGACCAACGGGGCTGCTCCCTCTGCCAGCTGCACCAGACCCCCGAGCTCCGGCACCGCAGCCTCGGCGCTGGGCAAGGGTTAAGGGAGGGAACAGCCACACTCGGCACATTCATTACTACTGATGCAAAAATGACCATTAAGGAATCATGACAGAGACCCTGCTCATTTGTGGCTGGGACAAAGCGCAGCTGCCCGGGGCTGCCTAATGAAATCTGAAACCATCACATTTATTTGTCATATGGGTGTAACACATTTGCTGAGCCCTCTAATAAATGTAATAATCCAAATATTCCTCCAGTTCTTTTAGAAGAAATACATTTATTGCCTGTGAAGCCTCCTAATAACATTTCTTAATCGTTTCCCCACATGCCACTCTCCCTGGCCATGCTGGGAGAAGGTGGTGGCCACCAGGAGCCAAAGCCCCAACTCTGCTCTGGAGTCATCAGAGGGGCTGAGCTGAGAGGGGCTCCCAGAGCAGCACCGGCAGCTGGCATAAAGCTGTGGCTTTGTCCACGTACTTTGATCTCAGACAGACTTTTCTATTTCAGCTTTTCTATTTCTGGCAAATCCATCAGGATTCATATTTTGTACCAGCATGTGTCGCCCACAGCAGTGAACGGGCAGAGGGGTGCTGTGTGCTGGGGCGGGAGCCCCTGGCAGCCCCTGTAGAAGATGGGAGCCCATCATAGAACTCCCAGTTTCACCCATGCCAGCAGCAGCCACGAGTGTTACTGCCCACAGGGTCTCAGCTGTCCTGGCTGCCCGTGGGAGACCATGGATGCCAGGGGCTGCACAGTGCTCTGGTGGTGCTGTGCCACAACAGTGCCATGCCATGCCATGCCACACTGTGCCGTGCTACATCAGCTGCTCGCTCTGCCCATGCGAAGGGCTGTGCCAAGTGCTGGGTCCTGCCTGATGGGAGATGCATCATCCTGCCCGTCCCCTTCCTTCCCAGGCTGGTTAGCTGTGACCTGGCACAGGGGACACACGCCACATCTGGCCCAGGCCCCTGTAAACAATTAAGCCATGTTTCGTGCCAGCTGTTTGCTAGCAATGGCAGAATGGTGCTCAGAAGCTCTCCAGAGGGCTCTGTGCGAGGCCAGCAGGTCACTACCAGCAGCTCCCGAGAGCTGCCGTGGGGACACGGGGCTGAGGCTGTCCCTGCGCCCAGCCAATGGTGCTGAAACACCATCAGGGCCCCACCGCGCCCGGGCTCCTGGCAGTGTCCCCAGGGACACTTGGCTGCAACCTGGCACAGCTCGCTGTCCTGGCAGGTCGTGCTTCACTCAGGGATCAGCGCCAGCCCCTCGTGACCCCAGAGCCTGGGATGGGGCTGCCAAGGGAGCAAATGAGTAGCCGGCGCTTTCCCCAGCCTGGTTTCAAAGCTGTTTTGCACCAGAAAGCTTCCGGACAGAGCCGTGTGTCGCCCTGTGCCACCAGTTCACTCTGGCACATCAGAGGCAGTTCAGCATCAGCCTTTGGTACCTCTGGTGATGACCTATCTGCAAAATATGCCAAAATTCAAACATGTCCTGTAGTCCCTTCCCGGAAGCCGAGGCTTTTCCCATAGCTGCTCTGACGGGGCTGGCAATGCCGGTGGCGGCAGGAGGCAGACCCCGGTGTTAGCAGAGTGTGAGCTGGCATTTCACACACCACCACGCCAAACAGAACTTTGATATGCTAAGCAAATATTGAACTTTATTGGTTTAATTTAATTAAAATTTATTAACCTTTTATTAAACATAAGCCCTCATTAAAATTCTCATTCCTGTCTCCTACAACAGCGCAGCCATATTCTCATTTCCAAGCTCATTAAATATCACCCAAAGACAGCCTATTTCTTGAGTGCTGATTGTTGATAAACTATAATATTAACCCAGGCATGTCCCAGAGACTTTGGAAAGAAGACAAAATGAAATCCAAACATGAGCTCTGGTGCCGTTGTTTGGAAGCTAAACCTAAAAGAGAAACAAAGGTCCGTCCTCAGCCGCGGTGGTGGTGCAGGGACACATGCTTGTGCAGCCAGGCTCTGGGATGCCATCCAGAAACGGCACCATCTCCCGCGGAGCAGCGTGGGGCTCGGTGCCTGCGTGGCACAGGCTTCACCTTCAGCTCGTCTCTGTCTGATGTCAGCGCTCGGCCCCGCTGCCACCTGCGCCCTCCTGCCACAGGTCCACTTCTGCCACCTGACCTGCCAGCAGGTCCCGTGGCTGCGATGGCCCTTGGCAGTGCCCAGCAGGGCCAGTAGCAGGGCTGGCTCCCATGACGCTTGGCAAAGGCACCAGGCACAACGCGAGAGCCTCCCCAGAGCTGAGGAGTTGATCCCCAGCCCTGTGCCCCCAGCACGATGCTGCTTCCCACAGGCAGCACCGACCCGGTGGTGATTTTAGAGACACGTGGTGCTGAGCTCTGCTTGGTGAGTGGGTGTCCCCGATCTCAGCCAGTGGATCCCCCAGCACTGCAGGGACAGCCCAGCCCTCGTGCTCCAGGGGAGAGGCTGTTGGGGCAGCTGTCGTCATGGCCCTGGCAAGAATGTAGGGCGGCTGGTCAGCGGGTGAGACGGACGGGACGAACGGGACGAACGGGACAAACGGGCTGGAGCGGGAGCCTGGGCAGCAGCCAGAGGCCAGAGGGCTGGGCAGCCATGGGCAGCTGTGGGCAGGGAGCAGGCAGAGCTGCCTGTCCTGCCTCTGCAGGGCCCTGGCAGGGGCTGGACTGATGAGCATGGGCTGCGCATCACTTTGCAAAGGGAGCTTTGCAGCAGCCTCTGCTGAATTACTCATGGATCAACATCCCCTGTCACATGGATATTGTGTGTTTGAGAGTAAATGAAGCACAGAGCCTGACACTCTCCATGGCAGCTGTTGGGGTTAATCTTGGGGCCCACAGTCACTCCAGCCTGTGATATAAAAAGTGGGGAAAGCCTCATTTTGGGGTTGTGTAATTCCTTCCACACAGGCTAAGCCACGTTTAACCTGGTCCATGGCCAGGTACTGCCCCATGCCCTGGCCAGCCGCTGGGCTGGTGTGACACCAGGACCTCCTTGGGGACCAGCAAAGCACCCACAGCTGCTGAGAGCAAGGGTGGCCCTGCTCCAGGTGTTGGGATTAAAACCCAGTGCTTGTCCTTGACTCTGTCTGTGCTTCCAGATACACTCAACTTCTGCTCCTTCTCCAGGAGCATCTTCTCCCCACCAAGGTGCATATGGTCCACTACAGCCAGTCCCAGGCACATCTGGCACAGGCAGACACCACTGGCATCCTGGAGCAGAGTGGGACCAGCCCAGGAGCCCCCCAGCATGCCTCTTGGCTCGACCCCTCTGCACAGTGGAGACAAAGCCATTCCCCTGCAAGTGCTGGAAGCAGCACTCTGGCTGGAGAGGGAGCAGGGGGCTGCAGGTCAAATGGCTGGAGCCCTGATGAATATGGAGCAGTGCAGAGAAGATAATTGATTTCAGGAGAGTGGGAAAGGGGCGAATCGTGACAGAGGTCAGTGGGACTGAGGGATCTGTCAGAAAGGGCAGCACGGGAGAGCAACTGCATTTGTCTCAGGAGGGAGAGGGGGGAAGGTGCCCACAGAGACCAAGCTTCACAGGGGCTTAATAAAATGGGGTCTGTCCAGTGAGTTCCAGCTTGCTCAGCTCCTTCATCTCCACCTTTGGCTGGAGCACCTCTAGCTGCCAGCATTTCCCCCCAGAAGGATGAGACTCCAGAAATTTGGACAGAATCACCACATTGTTTCATGGTCTTTACAAAGCCAGGTTCTTTATTTCAAACATCTGAGGATGGCTTTGGAAATCTTATCCTCTGTGTTCCTAGAGCTTTGCTCTGTTGTCATGTGGTAGTCAACCCAAGTCCCAGCCACAGAGTGCCAGTTGTACTGGTGTCTTGGGCCTTCCCCAGTCCCCAGCCTGCCCCCTTCACTGCTGAACTTCCCAGTTTTCCAGGAATACAATGAGTAGGTCTTAAAACCTGTGCCTGCCACCTCCAAATTACAGAACCACGGGGAAGAGGCGGCACTTTTACAAGCACTGGAGAAGATTGTGCTGCAGTCAACTTGCCATTGAGTTACTGAAGCAACTCGGCATGTGGCCATCTGCCAACATCTCCTGCCAGGCAGCGGTGTGAGTCTGGGACCTGCCCTAAAGGATGGCACTGGCTTGGTGCACAGCTTGACCTTGCTTATCACAGACAAATTCATGTGCAAATGCTATAAAGAAAAGATATGTTAATTGTGCCACATAAAATCTGTGATTACTCTGGCTAATCTGTCAAAGCTGGGAAATATTGACTGTTGTGGAAAGAGACCATTTGCTACCACATCTGTGGAGCTGAGGCAAATGCTGAGCAGCTCCTCCTGGCCACTGAAAGCATTTGCAGTAGGAGGGAGACCACAGCTATGTGGAGGAGCAGAGGCTTCACTGCTCCAGAGAAAGGGCAGGGCTGCAGAGGGTCTGGCACATCGAGGGGTATTTCTGTGACATTTTTTTTCCTAGATAGCAGGACACGCTCAGTCCTCAATGAGCAATGTGGAGGCGGCTGTCATCGAGCAGCTTCCACAGATGGACACTCACTAGCAAAGAGAAGGGCAAAAGAGGATTGGAGGAGGTGGTGGGACACTGGCACGCTGTGGTCCACCCAGTGCCTGCCCACTCCAGAGGTGTGCGGTGTCCGCAGTCGGTCAGTAACCCACCCTTTCTGGGAAGGTACATGGGGAACACTTTGCTTGTTTGATGTCAAGCTGGTCCAAATCTGACGTCTCCTCCTAGATCCCATAAAAGCTGCTGGACATGTTTGCGGCATCTTCAACCTCTCACAGCAGAATGACCCAAGCCTGTAAAAGGGTTTTTTTATTGATACAGACGAGGTGTGTGTCTATCACTTGTGGCGTCATCCCACCCCTGTTAATAAGATTAAAAGCCACTGCTTGCATGTGCCAAGCTTACCAAATCATTACCTGCTGTATATTAAGTGTTTAATTGCATAAAATGACATCATGTTTATCTCCGCAGCATTAGCATCGAGTCTGCAGTGTCAAAGCGGTAAACATGCGTGATATCATCAGTCATTATGTGGACTTAAAATCAATTGCTCTCACTGCACCCTCTTGTACAGAGAGGAGCACAATACATTAATGAACTTGAGCAAGAACCTAAGTGACAAGATGAAACAGCATAAATAATATCACTTAAAATGTGTTATCTATAACAATGAAGTGTCTCAAATAATAGAATTATGGATTCCAACAAGGAAAGCAAGTTATTGAAATTCACACCATGGGAGCATCAGTGTGTGCTCATCAACAAAATCACCTATAAATTAATCTGATTTAATGCTGGACGTAGGTTGTATAAGACACCAACACCACTAATCAGTTTTATTTTATAAATATGTCGCATTATACAATCTATTTGCCTGCATAACTTGACTAAGCAAGAATTTAAGATGTGGGTCAAAATTTTTTCCCCTTGTCTTATGATAATTTCACTTAGGCCAATGTAAACAGTTCTCTTGGCAACTTATTAGTCCCATTATTTCAGAATTTTCTTCAATGAACCATTTTTTTAGCTATCAAAACATTTAGTTCCAGCTGGCTTCAATGATAGAGACTTCAGCCCAACTGAATTTATGAGTTTAACAAGATTACATAGTCAAATAGCCATTCCTTACAGAGTTCATATTTCTAAATAAAGTGTCAAGGTACAACCCAGAACAAAGTCTATTAGAAGAGGACACGCAGAGTCCATTGACTTTAACCGTATTGATTATGGATAATTATTTGGTCTCTACTGTCTTCTCACATTTTTACAAATTTTCTGTGCAAAGGCTTAAACTTTATTGTTTACTTCTCTAAACAAGGGAAAAGGACAAGGGCAAAATTCCTTTCATCTCCCCTTAACCATCGTGAAATCATCCCATGCCCTATGGCGGTATGAAGTTAAGGCTATCTGGGAGTGAGAGCATTCATAGCTGGAGGTGGATTATTTGCAAAATCAAAGCCAAGCCGGATGACATTCTGTCAGGATAAACAAACCGTTCAACCACGAGACTATGAGTACTGACCAGAAAGAAAAGAAATATCTTGCACCCAGAGTATCCGGCACTTCCAGCTCTGCAGCCACAACGACAGAAACATTCTGCAGCCAGGAGGAGGCTCCTTGGTGCAGCCATTACAACCTTATGTCCCTTGTTCTTTTTTACTGGCAGGAGACATCCTGCTCCTCATCCTCCACCCTTGTGGTCCACCCAAGCCAAGCGACCTGGCACTGCAGCTGGCAGAAGAGCGCGTGTTGCCGCTCAGGCTCCGGGCTCTGCGCTGGCCATGCTGGGGGAGCAGCGGGGCACATCTGTGGAGGGGGACACCATGGCACCCACCCTGTGGGACCCTCTCTCTAACGCTGTGCTGTTGTCCCATGCCTGGTGTGCTGTCCAGAGGTTCAGCCACCACACTTGCCCCATGAGGGAGGCATTCGTGCCCGTCCTCCCACCCCATGGCTGTGCACAGCACCTGGCTCCTGCCACCTCAGAGACTGGGGTGCCAGGGCACCCCAGGAGCAGCCACCTATGAGCCCCATGGAGCTGGAGCCCAACCCCTCCTCCCATGGCCTCAGCCCTGTGGGTGCCTTCTCAGCTCCAAGCAAAATTTCCAAAGGCAACAGGACATCTGGTGGAAGCTGGACACATGGTGTCAGGGACTCCATGCCCACCAGAGCCTTCCCAGGCTGGCGTGAGGCCACCAGCCCATGTGTCCCCGCATGGCTCCGCACCAAAGGAGCTGGGGGCAGGAGCTTCTGGGGGCTGGGTGGCTGGGTGCTGTGGGCAGGGAGACAATGGGACCAAAGGGCTTCGTGTCACATCCCAAACTCATTTTCAGCAAGACTCTTCCTCTCCTTGGCCAGGGTCTCCTCATCCTCCGCATCCTCTCACCATTGGGGGTCACTGTTCCAACAAAAGCTGCGTCTCTGCTGCTCTCTGATTATTAAAAACAATATTTCTGCTACAGCTGTTTCCTGATTTGGCTGATATGTTAAGCTAGAATGAAAGGGTTTGTTGGGAATTTTTTTTCTCATTTACAGCAACTTCCTTAACTTCACTTTGAATTTCCTCTAAACTCTGATGAAATACAGTTCATCTGCCACCAAAACCTGAACCGAAATGATGTGAAAAAGAACCCACGAAAGGCTTTTTATGAGATCTCATTCTCCCTGCACAGGCAGCCCTGATCAGGGACTGTAGGCAAGGAAATAATTTCTTTTAAATGAGTGTCTGGTTCCCTTTATATTTTTTTCTTTCGCTTCAGATTACAAGGGAAAAAACCCAAGGTGTCAATCAGCTTTAAAACAGTTGAGCTGATCTTATTTCTTCTACGTACTGTGTTCAAGCCAAACATTCCCTGAATAGAAAAAGCATAAAAAACTCATAATAGCTAAATTGGTGCTTTTAAAGCCCAAATTTAACATGCTTCCTTGGGGACATTTTCCCAGCACAGAGGAAAACAAATATATGTGATTTAGTGTCTATTATAGAGGTTAAAATCGGCACCTATTCTTTCTTACACCCTGTCATGAGAAGAAAGAGCAAATTTCGGCTGGGAGAGGTATTGGGAGGCAGCACTGCGCAGGCTGGCGGGGATCGGCAGGGAGAGAGGAATTCAGAGAGGTCCTCTCTGCAGAATGCAGAGCCCGGCGCAGCCAGGTGATCCATTTCAAAAGTGACACCATTTTTGCGAGAAAACGGGGAAGATCTACAGCATTTTCCTTCTGAGCTCAGCAGATAGCGGAAAGGAAGCTGTTTGTCTTTTCTTTGTGTTTAATTTTTAAATCGAGGTGCTCATTGGCTGGTGATAAAGCTCTGAGCAGGAAACAGATCTCGAAGCGGATGCTCGGACAGGCAGCGTGAGGACGGGAGCTGTGGGACTGGGCCCAGGATGTCCTTGCTCTGCTCCAGGGACCATGGTTTCAAGACTTTTGGTTTTGGTTGTCCTTGGAAGGCTCACAGCCCCTGTTTGGGGCAGGCCCTGCAGGCTGTGCTCACATCACGTTCATTCTTTTGGTTACACCTGGGCTGGGTTCAGAGGCCACCTTCATCTCCTCCCCAGGGAGCGTCAGTGCCGGTGCTGCAGAGTCACCCTGCTTAGCACCCTCCTCACCTGCCAGCAGTCAAGCAATCTGGGAGGGCTGGGAGCTGTTAAAAGCCCTCAGCCAGGGGGAGTGCTGGCTGTGCTCCTACTGCAGCTGAGGAAGAGGTGGCTGGAGGAAGGGCAGCAGCAGTGGCCGCAGCCTCTGCTTTGCTTTGCTGGGCTGGGCTGGGCTGATGCCCGTGGGCATCTCTGCCAGGCACGCCTGGAGTCCTGGGGGTGTTGCTGTCCGTCCATCTCTGGTGATGGCTGTTAGTAAGTTTCTTGGGAGAAGGCAAAGGGAGCAGGGGAAGGGTATAAAAATGATTAAAGCTGTGTGTCTGCCTGCAGCCCCTGGGTTCTTATCTGTAATTAGGGAATAATATGTGAGCAAAGGGAGTGCTGGTAGCTTTCTCTTTTTTTTTAATCTGCTTGCTTTCATTTTTCATATATTAATTCTTCCTTTTTATCTCTTGTGGTATTTTTCTTTTGTCTGTGTCTGTCCCTTCATTAGCCTATAAAGCTTGTCCTCAGCTCAGTTAGAGAAACTTCCTTATTTCACCTTCTAATATTTCCCCTCTCTACCTCCAGGCAATCTCTCCTAGCACACTGAGCTGGAGAGGTACAATAGCTGTTGTGAATTACTCCTTGCAGTCTACTCCTGCACTCCATATTTATTACTGGATTTACTTTATCTGCAGTGATGCACTGCTGCAGTAATCTGTGTGTCTGAGCACCGGTGGCTCCAGCGCGGGGTCTGCGGGGCTCCCACGCCCCTGGGGCACCAGCAGGATGATCCAGCCCTGGCCCAGGCTTGAGCCTGTCCAGATCCTGGAAACCTCTGCTTTGTGCAGCTGTGATGGAGGAATTGTTGGGGAAGAGTTGTGGGGGTTTCTGTAAATGCAATGGAGGTTAAAATTACTTGTTGTGGTGTCCTGGAGCTTTGGCAAGGTCTGAATTGTGAGAACTCGCAGCAATCAGTTAAATCTCTCCTTCAGCTTGCCCCTTCTTACAGAGATGCTGGGTCTGCCAGGGAGACAGAGTTTAAAATCACTGTTAGAGGTTGCATAGGACCTAAAAGCTATAGTGAGTGGGATAAGAAGAGTGGTAGCTGCCTGATATTTGGAACTATAGCATTTATTTGGGGCAATAAATTGTTTCCTCTCCCTCATCACTCGTGTTAGAGGATCTTGGCGATGACCTGCCAAACCAGTCTCTCCTCATTTGTGACGCGCTGGGCTGCCAGAGAAGCAGGAGAGCTGGGTAAGGAGCTGGAGCTGGGCTTTAGGAGCTGGACTGAGCAATGGTGTGGGGAAGGGGAGCCCGGCTGGGAGTGCCCAGCGAGGCACAGCACCCGGAGCCATCGGCTCCCACACAAACATGTGCCATTACTTAAATTGCATTTCTTTGGAACCAAACCAATGAGGAATTCAAATAAGTCCTCTCTGCTGATTGAGAAGTGCCTGTAACAATTCCAAGTACATATATTTCTATAGAAGCCTTTCTGGGTCAAAGGACCACAGTGCAAATTAGTTTGCTGGATTTTTTTTTGAGGGATATTTTTGTATTCACAAAAACATCACCAGCTTAATTTTTAAAGTGCGTTCAGACTCGTGCATCCTGCTTACAATGAGACTATCGCTCGAGCTCTTCAAAGGAATTGTATTCCTTCCTTTCCGGCTTCGCTTTGATTCCTTTTATTTTATCTTTAATTTGATTTTAAATACAGTGAGATGACAGAGGAAAGGGTCTCCTTGAGCAGCGCGCCAGCTCTCCATCGCAAACAGGCAGCGTGCTCAGGAACTGAACCCTTACGCAGTGCGCTTAGTTGCAGCAGGTCCAAACAGTTGTTCCTGAAACTGCAGCATGGATACATGCTGAAAATCTTTAAAAATGCTAGTATAAATCTTCATAGTATAAATTAGGACCTAAATCCATCAAAGCTGGGAGAGGAGGTGGGGCCCTCTATTCGAACAGGCTCATTGTTTTGTTAATTCCAGGAAATACCTGGTTACCAGCATGTTCTTGGTGTCTCTCACTCTAACACTTATTTAGACAATTAATCATCAGTTACAAAAAAATGATTTTTGTTAATATTTTTTTCTGGATCAATAGATTTTATACAAGAATCTTTCTGCTCATTAGTTGGAGGGCAGCTCCTTGAAACAAATTCTGTCTGTGATTCTACCTTAAATTCATCAGTAGATATTAAATAGGTCATTGGTGTAATAAGGGCCAAATTTGCTTCTCATAGATCACAGTGGCCAGTGCTCCTAGGGTCTAATTATCCCATATTTGGTCAATAAGCCATTAACATACCGCCATGGATGTTAATAACCATTTCATGAAAAAGTCCTGGTAATTTATGAGATCAACATTGGTTAGGAAAATTAATAAATATTTCATTCTGTAAGATTTATCCGAGGACATTTTGGTCTGAGGGAGGAAGCGCTGGGCTGCGGAAGAGGGGCTCAAGCTCAGATAAAGGAAGAAAGACGGAGGAGAGAAAGCCCAAATGCCAAGCCCATGGTATCTGGGTTTAACTTGGGCTAATAAAAATCTACTTCAAATCCTATAGCTAATAAATCCAAAGGGTGTATGAGGGAGTCCAGTAAAACCTGAATTAACATTATGTTAGTGCTATTAACAATATTTATATAGATGTCATTTCACAGGGGGGTTCAAGCTGGTAAATTATGGGCTGGGCGTAGTGAGTTGCATCCTGGAGCTGCCACGTCTGTATATATTCAGGTACCATGGACTGCACCTTTTTTGGGTAGCAACAGTTTAAAATAACACGGGAAACGACGGTGGCAGGCTCAGAATTTCCGGTAACTTCTAACCTTCCTGTCTCAGTAGGCACTGCCTTGAAGTTTAATAAACTTCATCATAGGATGTAATTTACCGTGTTTACCAATCTATTCTTCAACTGATAGTAAATCTATTATGCTTTATTAGGTGTACAGCAGTTATAAGTGTGACATATTTTTCCCAGCTGTGGTCTTTAGCAGCAATCATGTTTTGCACACTTCTGTAGTCAAAATACTTTCCGACGGCTGACAAACCGAGTGGAAGCTTGAATTTTACCTTGCAGTCACTTCCAAAATGTCAACTATTTTTAACTTTAGACTGCTCTTAAAAACCCAGTTTTAGCCTGTTCGGTTTTGAAAGCCAGCTTGTGTCAAGAGCAGAGTGGGATGACTTGGCAGGATGGGCAGAGCTGCAGTGGCCCGGCAGTGCTGGTGCAGCCCCGGGCTCAGCGCCAGAGTGGTGCTGTGCTGGGAGGATCACCTCGTTTCATAGCTGAGTGTAAAATTGGCCATGCCATCTCTGTGCTGATGAATGAGATGCAGAGTTTAGTCTTGATTCAATACAGTGCCTATGCAAGTGCTTAAAATAAAACAAAATTCAGGTTTTTAAATTTTGGCTGAATTGTGCCTTTATTGCCTTGTTATTATTAATTGTGCCTTATTTTTGCAGTGGGTTGGAATTGCACACATCACCTGGGTGTTATGTTCAGGATCTCAGTGGTGGGGATTTACACCCTCAAGCAGTGATGTGTGGTCTTCTGATTAAACTAGATTTTTTTTTTTCTTTAAAGATGCATTTGGAGATTCAAACCTAGACTGTGTGGCTGCAGAGCAGTGGGTGTCTGCAGGGCTCACCGCGTGAACACGCCCAGCTCAGAAAGCTGGGCTCGCAGTGGCAGCACCTGCTGCAAGACCATGGCTGTGGTAGGGTCTGGCCAGCAAGGCACCATCCAGCCCTGGTGGAGCTGGGTTAGTGGCACCCCTGTGAGCTGCCTTCCGGGCTGTGGCTGCAGCTGTGGTGGTAGCAAAAATGTCCAGAACAAACAAGGCGCTTCGCTTGCCTGTGCTGCCTGGCCTGAAAATGTCCTGCAAGGGGAGCTCCTGGGGAGATGCTGGTCTGTTTGGAGGGCAGGTCTTCAAACAATGTTTCGTGTTTGCAGCTCCTTTCTGCTTTAGCCTCCCAGAGTCTCTGCTGGCTGGGTGCAGAAGGAGCTTGTGCCGGGGGATGCTGCAAACACTTGTAGGCCATTGACTCTATTGTTAATCTATGTTGAATGATTGCACTATTCCATCCTGCTGCCTCTCTCTGATTAGACTTGTAAATGAAAAACCATAAAAGTCAAAAATGAGAAAATAGAGGACAGAATGAGAGAAGACACTTATCCCCCAGACAAGTGCCTGTGCACTGCAAGCAACCCCAAAGCTGAGAGCTGGGTGCTGTGCTGGGTGCTGCAGCTCTCCCTGTCCTGGGCAAGCACCAGCTGCAGCACCTGCCTGCCAGCTCTGTGCGATGAGGCCGAAGAGCAGAGGGGGAAAGGGAAAGCAGCCACTTCTGTTTCCACCAGGTGTTTGTGGGGTCCCTCTGATCAAGTGTGGTCTGGCTTCAGGTCTTTACTTGCTGATTAAGTTTCACCACCAGGTTTTTCCATCCACTCCTTGGCCTTTATGCCCTCAGTGACACGATGTCTATTGCCCCTGCCAAGACTCTCTTCAGTACATTAGCTTAGCTGTGGGTAAACTCAGACATCAGGAAAAAAACCCCACTGACAGTTAATAGAGCCCTGTAGGTCCCTGACCCCTGGGGATAAGCATACAGTAGCTGGCAAAAAAATACATTCTAACGTCTTGGGGAAAAGGTCAGAGTAGCAAGAGAAAATAGGCTGTTCGTATTTTGTGGAATATTTATCAGGGCTTCAGGCTCCAGAGCTCTGCGTGGGGGTGAGGGTCTCTAACCGGTGCTCAGACAGGGCTGCCCGAGCGCTGCAGCACAGAGGTCTATGCGGCAAATTGCCAACAGTCAGAGGGCTACACATCATTTGCATAATCTGCAAGATCTAATTGTGTCTTTGGGCTTTTAATAAAATGGGATTGGTTTTATTTCAGTGGTTGGCTCATGATAAAGGGTTCAGCATTCTCAAAATCAGAACGGATCGTGTGCGCTGTCGCAGCCCTCCCTGTTCCCAGCTGCGACACCCAGCACCCTGCGAGCCTCATGCCCGGGTCTGCAGGGACCGTGGCCCTGTGAGTGCTGGGGAAGGAGCCAGCAGCCATTGTCCAGCTGTCCGGGGCAGGATATGCTGCATGATGAGGATGTCCCTTTGTCAGCCTAGAAAAGACAGTGTATTTATGCTTTTAGGTTGGAATTTTTTTCAAAGTGAAGAGTAGGAGGGGGGGAAACCAGATAAATAAAAGATTGCTAAAGGGGAGGAGAAAGAAGGTATAAGCAAAGTGCTGTAGAGAAAGAGGAAGCAAGAGCCCCTCAGCTTCCATTTGCTCAAGGCTCCTGAAAGGCCAAAGCGCTGTGCTCTTCTGGGAGGCACACACCTGAGTCCGGCAGTGCTGGGGGGAGGTGCCTGTGCTGCCCCCCACTGCTCCCTGCTTCCACTGTGGGGTGTGTGGGACAGGAGCAGCCACCCTGGCTCTGGGCTTGGTCTGAGCGTTCAGGGAGTGTGGATTGGGGAGGAGGCAGGACTAACACTGCCTGCTATTGCTGAGGTGGTTGCACAGCCGTATCAGAATATTAATGATCAGTCTTGAGAGATGTGTAACCCTCTTGCCCGTGCCTGAGCTGTGTGTTTCTCCCTTTCCCTTCTGCAGCGTGGCTCTGGCCTCACAAACCTTTGTTCTCCCCTCGCATCTCAGCGGCCCGTTGCTGTGTGCCGGGTGGGTGACAGGAGGTGCCTCCCAGCCCTCCCGCTGCACTGCCAGACCCACATCTGCCTCCCACCCGGCTGCTGCAGCCCCTCGGATTCACATCTCCCTGCTGGGAGAGCAGCGTGGAGCTGCTGCACAAGCAGCTTGGCCGAAAAAATCAATAATCTTTTCAATAAAGCATTTTATCCCTTATATATATTGTGTCTCATAAAGATTTTTACACAGACAAAAAGTTCAGAAGTTGGTGTAAAAAATGTTGGGAAAAAGGTGAAGATACGTAAGTAAATTACAAACTTGAGGCTGTTTGCAGTACCTTGGGAAAGTGGGAGTTATATTGATGAGTTTTTATTGATTTACCATCATTCCCAGTGTGGACATTTTCTGGTCTATTATACCACAGTCGCGGCATATTCCCATCGCAGCACTAAAGAGGAAATATGGACAGCCTGACCTTGGCAATATGGAGATAATGAAATACCCTTAATGATCCTTCCAAAAGATTTTACAAGCCAACTTCAGACTGTATCCACTCGGTGCTATGCTAATTTTTAAGAAGACTTGCAAGCCCGGGGTTTAGAGCTCCAATCCTAACCATGGGTGTTTTGGGGTTAAAGGGAACAGAAACAGGACACCGTGCTACCTGATAAACAGAAGTTGCTGTGGAAGTGCCTAGCACTTCCCTGGCACCTGGGGTTATGTGTGTCCCTTCCAGGGGATGGAGGCCCATGTGGCCAGCACCCTACTTCACTCCAGTGCCCACCCCTCGAGCCACCTCGGGCAGGGCTGGGGCTGCCCCCCTGATGTGGTGCCCGGGCTCAGCTTGTGGCATGCTGGGACCAGCTGGGCCACGGGCTGGCACTGGCCACGGGGGCCCCACCATGGAGCTGGGGCCCTGGAGGAATGTGCTCAGCACGGGGAAGAGTTGCAGCACTTCAGGGTGACTTTGGGGACAGCTCAAGGAGATTTACCATGTATATACCTGCCTGGAATTGTACCGAGCAGGAACATAAATAGTGGGTTTCAGTGCTCTGCTTTCTTCCTCTCCTTTCCCCGGCCCAGCTGGCAACACAATTACCAGCCCCAAAGTATTATTTTCTTAATAAAAACGTTGTGTGTAAAGCAAAGTCACAAATGAGTAACAAACCCATGCAGATTTCAATCATTCCCTTCTTTATTCCCCAGCGAGATTGCTAATGACCTTCACACAAACCTCCACCAAATCTTTTTTAAAGGCAAATATTAATTTCCTAGCATGAAAAAAGGAAATAAAAAAGCCTATTTTTCATGGGAACTGTGCAGAAAGAAAGATATATTTTCCTTCAAAATGCGGGGAGGATTTTTACATTTTGTCACTTGCTTTGCATAGACTTGGTACCACCATTTGTTCACCTCTGAATGTAATCTCTCCTCATAAAGCTTTCCTTTAAATTCCTCAGCTACCTGTTAGGCTCTGATAGCTCTTTAGCTGCACCCAGCGTGCGGGAAGCTGTGTGCTCCTGCGGCATGTTTCTGACTCACTGGGAAGAGACTGGGAATGACTCGTTCAATTTTAACAGTTGAACCATTCATTTTTAAAGAGAAGGCACCAAAGCAATGTAACATTTATAGCAAAGCCTCCAAAAGTAATTTCCAGTACACCAGTCCTTTGTAGGAAGTTGCAGTGTACTGTGCTGTAGCGCCCGTGGCCGGTGTGTTCTCCCACACCAGTAAGCGCTGGAGGGTCGATGCGGGGAGCGGAGAGACGCGGCAGCGCCCGGGGGTGTCAGACCTACAGACACGTGGGGCTGGGCAGAACCCGCTTCGCCATCGCCTGCCCCGAGCGGGTGCTGGGCTGGGGGTCCTCCACACACCCGCACCATTTGCAATGCGTGCACGGGGAGAGCTGCCTCCAAAATGAGAGCAGCACTTCCACAGTGTTTGCTAGGCCTTCTCTGAGCACTAAGGTTCGATATTTTAGCAGTTGGTTGAGTCGCCAGACGAGGTCTACGTGTGCTCAGGGTGAGTTTGGACCTGGACCTTCGGCTGCCGCTGCCACTGCCAGCAGACTTCCCACTGCCTTAAGGGTTCTGTGCCCGGAGTCAGAGCTGGCACAGCATGTGCTGTGAAATGCAAAGCTGTCCTAGAGCACGGACCCGAGCAAAAGGGAATCAGGGTATCCAAACCAGGCTGTGCAAAATAGCATCTGTGCTTGATTCCAGAGTCAAAGCAGTGGTATAGGTGCAGCTTCTTCCCTTACGTTAGACCTCACCATCATCTTCAAGGATATGTTTTTAGCATTGGTTTCATTAATCAGTTGCAGGAGTGGTTTGAAGGGTATTGTCTGGAGCTTATTTGCTGGGGTTTTATTCTATAAGTCCTGTAAACTTTTCTCACCACCCTCAGTGTAAAATATTTCTTCCATCTATGTTGTCTAAATCTCTTTTAGCTTAAAACCATCACCCCTTGTCCTCTCTTAGACCTTGATAAAAAGATTGTCCCCATCTTTCTTATACGCCCTCTTTAAGCCCTGCAAGGCCCCCAGAAGGTCTCCCCAGAGCCTTCTCCTCTGCAGGCTGAACCCCCCCAGCTCTCCCAGCCTGGCT